>CM032919.1:8128982-8337182 GCA_019202795.1 Arabidopsis thaliana x Arabidopsis arenosa | reverse complement strand
ATATAGATCTCCAATCTCCTCATGTGATCTTTTTGGATAAACATGTCAATTAATAGTTATCTATAAATTTAGCTACATATCCATACACTTTTATAGAGTTATAAGTCGAATTATGTTGTGCTAAATTTATTAATTATCTACGCAATTAAGTTAGTGGTTTAAAATTTTTAATTTCCGTCTATACGTTTTTTTATAGATCCAAATTAAAGTCGGTCGCATTTAATAACCATCACTTCATCCTTTCGATTGCCAAGTAAAAGTCAATTCAATTGTTAAACATTTATTAAATGTCAGATTTTTTTTTCTCCTTCCTCACGCGCAGTAGCAATACATGCATAAGTTTTTTTGTAATAACTCACCAAACCAAACCCCTTTTCAACGTTTTTTAGATGTTGTCAAGGACAAACATCCCTAATACTTATTTCCTAATTTCCATTCCCATTTTTCCTTCTGCGCTAATTCACCATTAAATGAAATTCAATCCGTACTGTAGTACGGATCATGATCTAGTAAATTATACTCCCTCCGTTTTAAATTAATTTTAGTTTTAGAAGTTAAATTTTGTTTTAAATTAGTTGACATGTTAGGTTTTCAATGCATATTTTTGATAGATTTTCCAATTTTATCTTTACTCTCATTGATGATATGACATAAAATAATACGTTAATTAGGAGTAAAACAAACAATTGAATGTTTTCTTAATAAGCGTGAAAAATATTAAACAACAACTAATTTAAAACGGAGAGAGTATATTAAAATATATATTTTTCTCGTCTGATATATGTGATAATATTTAGGTTGTGATTGGGAGCATTAAAATCACGGATTTCAATAATTATTTTTGAAAACCGCACCTCCATCACCAATCAGCATTTTAGGCTTGAATGATGACACATAAGAGTGCGGATTTTAAGTGTGTTTTTTGAAAAACGTTTTTATGTCACCAATCACAAATTTTATTTGCAATTTGCGTTTTTATAAAAAAAGAAAAAAAAAACCGTTGCGTTTTTAAAATAAAGGTATTAACCAAAGGACCGTAATATTTTTCTAACTATTAATTATCCAGCGGTCAATCTTAGGCCCTGAATGGTGACCCAAAAAGAGGTACGGTTTTCAATCATTTATTAAAAAACGCAGTTATATCACCAATCAACTTTGTTTCTCGAAATTTGCTTTAAAAAACAAAAAATTGCAGTTTGTCCAGAAGATTAAATGTTGGACAGCGTTTCAGGTCATTATCCAGTGATTTTCTTCGAAAAACGCAACTAGATAATGTTTTTTTCTTAATTTTGATTTTTAATAATAAATCTACTTTATATATATGGTATATCACCAAAATGATACTATACAATACTAAAGAAAAAAAAATCCTTCTGCCCACCAAAATCATACTACAAATTTCCACCATACCACTCCTCTTTATTATTTGTTCTTATCAACTCTCCTCCATAGCCATTTGCTCAAGTTCGTGCATTCCATCATACTCCAGCTTTGTCAAATTATATAATTTTCTCTTCAGTTCTCATTTTCACTTTTAGGTAATAATTATTTTCTCATTTAATATATTTATCTAATAATTTAATATAAATAATACATTTGATAGATGATTTGGTGGATTCTAAATTATTTGTTAGAAATGCAAACAATATCATTCTTCTCCTTTTCATGTTAAATATATTTTTTCTAAGAATTGTTTTTAAAAATCCTTATTTTTATTAAAGTTTTGAAAACTAGCCTTTGTTACAATTTTTTTAAACCTAGCTCTTTTTTTTGTGAAAAACAATTATATCGTATTATCATTAATTAAATTAAAAACTACTTAGAAAATATAAAATTTATATTTGTAATTTATTTGTTATTATTGGTAAATAAATATTGAAAAACATGTAATATTTTGGTGTATTAAATTTTGTTAAAACATGTGCTAAAAAAAATCTTTCTTACGTTAATGTTTTTTTTTTATAATTTTAAAAAAACATAAATATCCATTAACCAATTTAGTTTATACTTCAAAAATTGTATTTTAAAAATAAAAGAAAATATAGTTAATAGCTTATCAAAATTACTTTTTAAAAACTATAAAATAACTGTTGGATTTTAATGATTGTAGATATGTCATCTAATCGTCGACGGAACACAAATCCTTCCACAAGAACAGGTTCAACTCATCCCAACGAAATATCAACTCCTCCTACAGAAACAACAGTAGTGCGGGTAAATTTACTTTTACTTCTATTTTTTTGTAAATAAAAATCTTTATTAAATTTCACATAATAAGTCACATTGTTGTATTTACGAAATTTGTAGAACAAAGACAAGTACAAATGGTCGTACATTCAAGAAAAAACATTAATTCAATTGTTCGACGAAGCAATTGTCATGAATAATTATACTCTTAAGCATCCTCCTACCATCGGTAGAGAGTATATGGTTGAAAAGTTCAATCAAGCGTTCCAAATGAATATAAATTATGGTTTCTTCAAAAACAAGCTTGATGAATTCAAAAAATGTTACAAGAGGTGGAAGTTTCTTATGCATAAAATTGACATCACGGTTGATCCTGATACATCTATGATATATGCTCCTGACACATGGTAGAAAGAACAAGAGCTTGTAAGTACACATAATTATTCTACTCATCAAAATATGTTTCAAAATTTTGGTATTAAGAATCTAATTGATTTAAAATTTTTAGGGATGCAAATTAACAAAAAGCTTGAACCGACAGCCGCCTGAGTTTTGGGACGTAATGCAACGATATTTCGTATTATATGATGTTCAATCACAATCTCAACATTCTGCTCGCCAAAGAAGAGAACAATTGATCAACGAGCATCCAATTGATGAAGAGAGCCAAGATGACTCAGACGCTGATAGTGGTGATGGGCCCCAAACACAAGTTCCTGAAACGCAAGAAGAAGAAGATGTGTATCGTGTTACCATTGATGATGATAAAACGTTCTAAAATTCCGCTCCTAGAAACCAACAACGAAGTAGGCTAAATTTGTAGTCAACCGCTAGACGTGGGAATAGTTCACAAAGATGTGGGAGAAGCGCAAGAGTATCTATTGGAAGTGGTTCACAAGAAAATCGTAGGCGACAATCATTTGAGACAATAATACAAGATACCATCGCTGGCTACAGAGATTTCCAACGATAAAGTTTTCAACAACTTCGTCCTGGTGATTTTGACCATGATGATTATGATGAATTTAAAAAGGTGGAAATGATATTCATTGCGCTAGGCCTTCCCAAGCATACAATATTTTATTGGACATGCATTAATGTACTTAAGGAACTAGTATTTTGGCTTAAGTATTTCATTGGCATATCAGGAAGCACTCACGAGGATAAGCTACAACTGTTAGAAGTTATGACTGGTGTCTCACAAAACAACCAAGATGTGCCAAAACAGTTAGGTCCACGCCATTCATTTGGGAGTTCGAATTCAGGAGGTCATTCATTTGGAAGTCCATCTTCTGTGGGTAATTCATTTGGGTCCCATTTATCCACAGTGGGGCACACCACCAAATGCTTTGTAGTGGAGAATACCACCAAATGCTCCACAGTGGAGAACACCACCAAATTCTCCACAGTGGGGTACACCACCAAACTTTCAACAAGGCGGTTCATCTGGAACGACTCCAGCAAATGTCCAATATAGATTTTCACTTGGTGGTCGGGGAGAACATATGAGGAATACTCAACAAGAAGCTTCATCATCCGGTCTCGGTTTTACAAATTATTTTGAAACTGGACAAATGCCTCAAACACCTAGACCTGGAGGTCTCTTCAAAATTTGGGGAACCCCGCAAGAACCAAATGCAAGTCATCAAAGTGATGTAGGAGATAAAGATTAGTTTGTGATGATTGTTTTTTATCAATCTCGCTTATGTTTTGAAATGAATAATGTTTTTTTAGTTTATTTTGTATTGTATCTAATGTGTTATTGTAAAATAATCCATGTTTAATGATATATCGTTTGTATTTAATTTCAGGTATTTCGTATATGTCAGTTACGATCACGAGGCCTTAATTATCTAAGTTACAAAGAGAAAATTGAACTGTAGAATTTGGAAAATGAACAATTTGAGGAGTTAGTAATTCAACCAACTTTGACTTACTATGATCTATATTTTCAAATAGCACCAGTCCAAACAAATGAAAGTTTGGGATGGAGGAATATTTGGCGTCGACTACAACAAGAAGATGCGGCTTGTCTTCAGTTATTACGGATGTCACTTCCATGTTTCACAACATTTTGTAATATGTTGGAAACAAATTATGGTCTACAACCAACATTAAATATAAGTATTGAAGAAAGTGTGGCTATGTTTCTATAGATATGTGGACACAATGAACTTCAAAGATATGTTAGTTTAAGATTTGGCAGAAATCAAGAAACTGTGCAGAGAAAATTTAGAGAATTTCTTACGGCAACTGAATTATTGGCATGTGATTATATTAGAACTCCAACAAGACAAGAACTTTATCGAATCCGTGATAAACTTCAGGTAGACCGAAGATATTGGCCATATTTTAGTGGATTCGTTGGAGCTATGGATGGAACTCATGTTTGCGTAAAAGTAAAGCCTGAGTTACATGGAATATATTGGAATCGACATGACAATATGTGATTCACATATATTTGGAATGGAGCACCAGGATCATGTCATGATACAGCTGTTTTGCATATGGTACAACAAGGTGATTCTAAGTTTCCTTTGCCTCCGTCAGATAAGTATTATCTCATTGATTCTGGCTATCCAAACAAACAAGGATTTTGGCTCCTTATAGATCATTACGAATCCGAGTAGTGAGATATCATATGTCTCAATTCTATTTTGGTCCTCCTCCAAGGAATAAACATGAACTGTTCAACCAGTGTCACACATCTTTACGTTCTGTTATCGAGAGAAATTTTGGAGTTTGGAAGAAAAAATGGAGGGTTTTTTCTGATTTTCCAAGATATAATGTTCACGTTCAAAAAAGAGTGGTAATGATTACGGTTGGATTACATAATTTCATCAAAATTTCAAATTTCTCAGATGCAGATTTCGCAGATGTAATGAGAGAAACAAATATAGATAGCAGAGATTTTGAGTATGATCTAGATGACATGGATGCAGCAGAGTTGTTAGATGGAGAACATATGATGCAAATAAGAGACAATATTGCAAATATGTTGTGGGAAAATCAAAATTCTCGATAATATTTTTTTTTAAGTATTGTACTTTTTTTGATTAATCTCTTTAATTAATTTAACAATATGTATGTCAAAATTTTAAACGTTTAGTTTCGATAAATTTGGATATTTCATGTTCATAAGTATATAAAAATATTTATTTATTAACACTAACCAAAAATAATATATAGTTTTACTAATTATTAATATAATAATATTTTCTAATATATCCTTATCTAATAATTCACAACTCAGTTCACTATTAACTGCAGCTCTCTCCTTCTGACACCTGTCTTAAGTCTCAAATTCTCTACTTTTACTTCTCAACTACTTATTTCTCTCGCTTCTTTTTTACCTTTATTAATTTCTTACCAATTAAAATTATTTAAAAAACAAAAACAAATTTACGAAAAGTTTTTTTTTTTGTTTTAAACAACTGCTGCCCCTTTTCTCCCACTATCTGGGTATCAAGCTCCACTTCTCGACAATGGAATAACAATATGGCTTCATACATAAAGCTATCAGATCTCTTACTTTTCTGATTTCTATTCCCTCAAGCTCAAATCGGGTAAACTGTTTTTAATTTCTTAGATATTCTAATTTTATGGTTTCAACAATAGCATTTCTCTTCTAATTCCAACTGATACTTCTATTGCAAAATCTCTCAATTTACAAATTTTGTGTTCGAATTTATCAAATTTGGTTTAGTTTGTTCTTCACACGCCTTACCGAGACCCATCCTATTTTCTATTTAAAACTTTGTTCTTATTCTTCATAATTTTAATTTACATTTGATTTTGGATTTGCATGTTTATATTGCAAACTTCATTCTCGAGATATGTCACTCGAAATTACACCTATTTCCCAATTAACTCTAGCATGAGGATTTGTTCATGAATCTAGAAGCCATTGTAAGAGATAGAAGATGAAGCTGTAAAAATGAGATCGAACTTCTTCTTCCACAGAGGTTTTATAGGGTTTATGACGGAAGGAAGAGAGAGGAAGAAGTCGGAAAATAAATATCGCTGTTTTCTTTTTGGTTTGGGAATTTTTCAGGTAATTGATGGTCTTTTATGGGCTTTAGGCCCATTAACGAAAAGGTTATGTCATCTAAACTCGCTTAATGGGTTTGCTTTGATCTCTAACTAAATTTTACGTGAATTTGCTGAAAAAGAATTATTGTAACACTCTCGCAAGTTTCTATTTTTTTCGTTTTTTTTTTGATAAACGATATTCTAATTGAAACCATGATAACTAAAAAGTCTAAAATGTTATATAGCCAATAATGACCCAATAGCTAAGATGCCCAAACACATTAAAAGGAGTACCAATTTTGAATCAGAAATAGTCCAACAATGGTTTATAAAAAAAATTAAACGTTGGCACAATCTAAAGAGTCACAAAGAACCATTTATAGCAAAAGAATTGATATTCTTTTGAATCTATTCCAAACTGTTAAAAAATTACTATTTTATATTAAGGCCGTGCGTTGCACGGCCAGTACACTAGTTTATTATAATATGTAATCCGCATCTTTTTTTTTCTTTTTACCATTCACACATTTTATTGTGTACCGCAAATACTTTTTACCAATCAAACATTATTTTTACCGCTAATTCTATAAAAACCGCACTTATCCCGCAAATAAATTTCTCCCGTATATACTGTAATTGAACCGTACCGCACTATAAAACCGCTTTTTCTACACAACCAAATACGCTGTTACCAATCGGACCCTTAAATTCTGCACTGGATATAACAGATATTAATTTTTTTTATTTAATTTTTTTTTAACTCAAAACTTCATTTTCATTAAAGTAATGTAACAATAAAGTTAGTGAACAAAACACCAGATATACAAACAGGGACAAAGTTATGATAAGTAAATTCAGATACTTCATATATTTGCTTCTTAGCTAGAAAGTTTGCAGGCTTATTTGCTGTTCGTTGGATCCAAGTAAAGTCAATTGCCTCAAATCTGCTTTCCTATTCCTCAATCTTAATAATCTTTTTGTTTATTTAATTTATGATTAACAAAAGAGTTTAATAACTACCAAAAAAACATGTTTTCTAATTTAAGATGTTGATAAAACCTAAAAATGATTTACTTTTTAAGAGTGTCTTTTTGATAAATAATTTAACTCACTTCATTATTTTTTCACAAGTTATAAAATAGTCAGTTTTAGATGAAAAAATTAAATTAAATTAACTCTAGTAAATAATTTTAATTTACAAATATATTAATATTCGTTTATAAATTATTTATTTGTGATTGTAAACATAAATATTAACTGTACTTTTTTAAAAGTATATATGTATCCCGTAAATTATATTTTCACCAATCAAACATTATTACGTACCGCTTATTTTATAAAAACTGCACTTGTCCCGCAAATACATTTCTCATGCATGTACCGCAGTTAGACCATACCGCACTTATAAACCGCTTTTTCGCACAACTAAATACGTTGTCACCATTCGGACCCTTAGAAAAAAATACATTGCGGTTTTCGAAAAAGAGTAAAAACATATGGACCGCTTTTTAATTTAGAACACCTCTTTTATCCTGCGGTCCAACCAAATCCGCATGAAATATCCATATATTTTTTCTATTTTATTTTTTAATTATTAAAAATAATAATATACGTTGTTATACATGTCTAAAATTTTCTTTCACTCCATCGTAACCCCTTTCTCTCTCTCTCTCTCGCTCTTTTATCCTCTTTTTTGACCGCATCTTTCCTCTCCACAAATTTCAGGTAATGTCTTTGTAATTTGTTCTATAATCACATTTTACCATGGGCGTGAGTGTAATTGTGAAATATTTTTTCATAATTTTGTCTCAATAATATTAGCTTACTATAATTTATTATATTAGCCAATAACAGTTTTTTTTACTATATTGTGCTTTTTTATGATTGAAACTTTTAAAAGATTTAGCAATAATTATATAAAAAATAAACTTCTATTTTAGATCAATTTAGATATTTAAGATTCATAAATCTATGATAATGTTTCTTCATTTCTACGAAAAAAACTAATTGACAATTATTAATATATTTATTTATAACATATTTATCTATAATCAGTAATACGTACGCTTGTTGCTCTTTTACCATTCAAACATTTTATTGTGTACCAAAAATAGTTTTTTTACCAATCAAACTTTATTTTGTACTAACAGCATTTGTTCCGCAAATACGTTTCTCCCGTATATACCGTAGTTGAACCGTACCGCACTATAATAACGCTTTTCCCGCACAACCAAAAACGTTGTTACCATTCAGACCCTTAATAGAGTATCATTTTTCATACAGGACATCATACCTAATCTTGACCTTGTTTTAGTTGGAGAACAAACATGTCCAAAATTTTACTTTGGCTGAAATACAAATTAGTGACCAAAACGACGTTGTTCTTGCTTTGGTTTTGGGTTAAAAGAGAGGTGTTTGATAATAAATGGGCCTTTAGGCTTTTTAACGGCCCATATTTGATCACATTTCAATCAATCATCTCATTTTAACGATAAAGCCGTACCTTTTTCTTGTTCTTCTTCTTCGTTCCTTGAGATTTCGCTTCACAGAGAGAGAGAGAGAAGTCGAAGCTTCACGATCGTATAATCATGGCGACGGCTTCAGGTACCCATTTCCTTCAAATTTTCTTCTAATTCACTTGAATCTGTTTCTCGATTTGGCTCTTAATTTCCCTTTTGTTGGTCAAGAATCTCGATTTCGAATCATACTTTCGTAATTTTTGTCATGATTTTTAGGGTTCTTACTGTTTTGGAAGTTGTCTTATCATTGATTCTCTCTGTTTTGTTTTTGACTTGATCCAATTTGTTATACTTACGAGTCTGTTTCAAATTTTGTTATTCTTATTAATTTGGTGCTTTGTGTGATTGTTTGTGATTGATTCCTTCAATTTCTCTTCAAGAATCTCTGTTCTGATTTTTACTTTCGTAATCATGAAGATAGGGTTCTTACTGTTTTGGCTATTGGGGGTTGTCGTATCATTTGTTCTCTCTGGTTTTGGTTTTTGTTAGGTCCAAATTGTGATTCTTAAGAGTCTTAGTTAAAGTTTTCTGTTTCTATTGATTTGGTTCTTTGTTAGCGATTATTTTTCTTAAAGTTGTATCCTTTATCTTTCTGACATATGTTTTTGGGCGTTTTACAGTTGCTTTTAAGTCTAGGGAAGACCACAGGAAGCAAATTGAATTAGAGGAAGCTCGTAAAGCCGGGCTTGCTCCAGCTGAGGTTGATGAGGATGGAAAGGAAATCAATCCTCATATCCCGCAGTATATGTCATCTGCTCCTTGGTATCTTAATTCTGAAAAACCGGTAAGCTAAGTCCTTTTTCGGTTCATTTGTTACTCTGAATTGACATGTTTGAGCATGCACACTGAATACTCTTTTTTATTGGTTGGTTTTGACAGAGTTTGAAGCATCAAAGGAAATGGAAGAGTGATCCTAATTACACTAAGTCATGGTATGACAGAGGTGCAAAGATCTTTCAAGCTGAAAAATACCGAAAGGGAGCGTGTCAAAAGTATGCCCTTCTATCCAGTCCCTTGAATGTTTGTTTATTTTAGAGAAACCTTGGCTATATTGAAAGTGGAAAAACGTTTTTCTTTAGTTTTATTATCTAACTTAGACTGTCTTCTTTTTGAAGCTGTGGTGCAATGACGCATAATGCGAAAGCGTGTATGGATAGGCCTCGTAAGGTTGGGGCACAGTACACAAACAAGAACATTGCACCTGATGAGAAAATTGAGAGTTTTGAGCTTGACTACGATGGCAAGAGAGACCGATGGAATGGTTATGATCCTTCAACTTACCATCGTGTTATAGATCTTTATGAAGCAAAAGAGGATGCTCGAAAGAAGTACTTGAAGGAGCAGCAACTTAAGAAACTAGAGGAGAAGAACAATAACGAAAAAGGTGATGATGCAACCAGTGATGGGGAAGAAGAAGAAGATGACTTAAGAGTTGATGAAGCTAAGGTTGATGAGAGCAGGCAGATGGATTTTGCAAAGGTTGAAAAGCGTGTTCGAACAACTGGTGGTGGTAGCACAGGAACTGTAAGGTATGGACTACTCATGATTCTTCATCTACAAAATATCTTGTCTCGCATCACATTTTGACTGGATGCTTTAACTTGATGCACTATTGGTGCAATCTTCTCTTTATTTCAGGAATCTGCGTATCAGAGAAGACACTGCAAAATACCTGTTGAACCTCGATGTCAACTCAGCTCATTATGACCCTAAAACTCGTTCTATGCGTGAAGACCCGCTTCCAGATGCAGATCCAAATGACAAGTTTTATCTGGTTAGTTGATGATCATCATGGATCATGGGGTTGTATTATATATTTTGATGATATAAAATACCAACCATCTGTTTTACTTGTATCATCTATGCAGGGAGATAATCAATATAGAAACAGTGGCCAAGCTTTGGAGTTCAAACAGCTAAACATCCATTCGTGGGAAGCATTTGACAAGGGACAGGACATGCATATGCAAGCGGCTCCTTCCCAAGCTGAATTGCTCTATAAGAGCTTTCAGGTTGCAAAGGAGAAACTGAAATCTCAGACAAAGGACACAATCATGGACAAGTACGGGAATGCAGCTACTGAAGATGAAATTCCAATGGAGCTTTTGCTTGGGCAAAGCGAAAGGCAAGTTGAGTATGACCGAGCAGGGAGGATTATAAAGGGACAGGTATGGTTTTTGATGGTTTCCTTCTTGAGTCAGTTACCTGTTGCATTTATGAACAGCTTATGATAACTCTAATTATTTTGTGTGGATCTGTTTCATTCTTCACGTGTTTGATGTGTACAGGAGGTGATATTGCCAAAGAGTAAATATGAAGAAGATGTTCATGCTAACAATCACACTAGTGTGTGGGGATCATATTGGAAAGATCATCAATGGGGATATAAATGTTGCCAGCAGATCATTCGCAATAGTTACTGCACAGGTTCTGCTGGAATTGAAGCTGCAGAGGCTGCCCTTGATCTGATGAAGGCTAATATTGCTCGCAAAGAAGCATCTGAAGGTCTGTGTAAACTCAATTCCTTATGTATTTTTGGTTGCATTGAATGGAAAAATTGCTCCTGAGGAATGTCTTATGAACAAATTTCTGCATATGTAATGTTGTTTTACGCCACTCAACATTGGTTTTGTATTTTGGTGATCAGAGAGCCCAAAGAAGGTTGAAGAGAAGAGAATGGCCTCATGGGGAACTGATATTCCTGAAGATTTGGAATTGAACGAGGAGGCTCTTGCTAATGCTCTTAAAAAGGTAAAGAGTCTCATTCATTCTCTTGCAAAAACGTTTCTTTGTCCTGCAGATTTATCTTAAGCACTTGTGTTTTTTGTTGTGCAGGAGGATCTCAGTAGAAGGGAAGAGAAAGATGAGAGGAAACGCAAATACAATGTCAAATACAACAACGATGTAATGATCATTTTTAACACTCTAATAACTTGGAAGCATATTCTTGATTTAGTGGAGATTAATCAAAATCTCATATTTCATCGCAGGTGACTCCGGAAGAGATGGAAGCTTACAGAATGAAGAGAGTTCACCACGAGGATCCAATGAAAGATTTCCTGGGCTGAGAGAAGTTAGCTTCATTCCCTTTTACCATGTAACCTGAAGACAAATCCTTATTATGTTTCATATAGTAGTGTTGTTGTTAGTATTTTGACATTGAACCTTTTGGGAACTTGGCTACTGCTACTAGTACTATAAGCTTTGTTACTGTCCTAAAAGAAGGCTTCATGGCCAACATTGTCTCTTGTTGACTGAACCTTATCTGCTTCGCCACTTTGATCATATCTGTAGTTACTGCACTCAAGTTGTGTTTTGTTCAGCAGCGGTTTTGATAACCACAAAGCCCTGGCCCCTGTGGAGTTACAAGAACTTGACTTTGTCCCATTTGCGCATTCAAATTTTTTACTAAGTTGTGTATATGAACCATTGAACCAAAGCTAAACTATGGATCAACGTAATGATTATTTTGCAAATTAGTCGACTTATATTGTTTATTTTGTATTCAACTTTTGTTATCGTAAGGAGTTTTGTTCTGTTTTTTTGCACATATATGAAAAAAAAAAGGGTCCAACGATAAGATTACGAACCAGGGTCCAGAGTCCAGACTAAACCCGGAAAAGCAACACGACAAAGCCGACTATTTAAAAGAGAAGGAGAAAATAAAAAAAAATCTGGCTAAGTTAAACCCTAATTCCCAAATCGGATTCACGAAAGCGATCTCCAAATCTCTCTCATTCGGTTCGAAGAAGCTTCAAAGGCGATTCCTTTCCTTCAGCTAACTAGTAAGTTCATCTTTCTCCTTAAATTTCCCTATGAACTTGGTCTGGGCTTCTACTCTTTTCGGTGTATCGTTGCGTGATCGCTTCGTGATTTTCAGGTAATTTCGTCATGTCTTGGTGCACGATTGAGTCGGATCCTGGTACGTAGGTCTCTTCTTAGTGTTTTATTTCTCTTAACTGGGTTTGGGTTTACTTTCAAATTGATTCTCACTACATCGAACTTGAAATCGATGCTTTAGATGTTAAACCCTAGTTTTATTTACTGGAAATTTTGTTTGTTGATCAAAAGTTGTGAAATTTATGCTCCTAGTGCTGGTGATGTGAGTAGGTGTGGGAATATCTCAAGTGGTCTGTGTGTGTGGGTTTGGTACTATTTTAAACATGGAAGATTATCTCAAAGTTCTGGAGTATTATTCAAGGGTTTAAGGTTATTTTAGCTGCATCTGTTGAGGAGTTCATAGTAACCTGTAGATTCATATCCGGCTTGAGTGAAATTTAAGTTTGTATAGTAAAAAAGTGTTGGTATTTTGTGTACATCTGTTAAAGGGTTTTCTGCAAACTTTAATTGTCTTTAGTCTGTTTCTATTGATATTCTGTGGTGGAGTCTTGCTAGTCGTTCATAATGGGAACATCTCTATATGCATGATTTGTCACATTGTATCCCGATCTCTGTGTTTTGCTTATGTTTATATGTATGTGTGCAAGGGCAGGTGTCTTTACAGAGCTTATTCAACAAATGCAAGTCAAAGGAGTGCAGGTAATAATATACTCTTATAGTGTATACAATTTAACTTTTATTTTTTGAGGTAAAGAACAATACATAGTCTTGCATGATACATGTGCTTGGAGATAAATTATTCATTATGTGTGGAAACTTTATCAAGTCATGTCTGTCTCTTAAGAATCTAAGGAATAAACGTATAGGAATGGTGATGAAATGAATGTTGAGCAAAGAAGTTGTGCTTCTTGCTGTAAGTTGCTCTTTATGTTGTAGCAAAAAAATCGGAACTTTCTTAATATTTTTCTTACTCATGTCCTTTAATTACCTTTTCAATTAAGTGTCTGTGCTGATTCATGCCTTGTTATGTCCTATATTGATACCTTTAGTCGTCCCTTTTTGATGTCCAAATGCGTTCTCAACAGATGAAATTGGCTATTGCAACTATTTCTAGCATCAGTTTCCACCACTTGAATATCCCTATTGATTTTGACTCTTTTTCCTGTAGGTTGAAGAATTGTATTCCCTGGATCTTGATTCTCTCAATAACCTCAGGTGAATAGTTGCATCCAAAATTATTTAGCCCCTTGTAAAGTTTCTGTACTCGTTTTCTGGTATGGAACATAGATGATATTCTTTTGAGCCAGACCCCAAAGTCTTTGAGTTAGATTTTTTACTTGTATGTTATATAAGTGCCCTTCTTGATTAATGCTTGTCAACCATGTGGCTTCCTTGTAGACCCGTATACGGTCTGATCTTTCTTTTCAAATGGCAAGTTGGGGAAAAAGATGAGCGTCCAACGATCCAAGATCAAGTTTCGAACTTATTTTTCGCAAATCAGGTTTGTGTCGATAACATAAGCATAAGATTTTGATTAATAGTAATGTCTTTTCATTCGTTTTCTCAAAATTCCAATTTTATAGGTCATTAATAATGCTTGTGCAACCCAAGCGATCCTGGCTATCCTCTTGAACTCTCCAGAGGTTGACATCGGGCCTGAACTATCGGCGCTGAAAGAATTTACCAAGAACTTTCCATCCGACCTCAAGGGTTTGGCTATCAATAACAGTGAGGCAATTCGGGCTGCTCACAACAGTTTCGCAAGGCCTGAGCCATTTGTCCCAGAGGAACAGAAAGCTGCTACAAAAGACGATGACGTATACCATTTCATAAGCTACATACCTGTGGATGGAGTCTTGTACGAGCTTGATGGGCTCAAGGAAGGACCTATCAGTCTTGGTCCATGCCCCGGAGACCAAACCGGCATCGAGTGGCTGAAAATGGTTCAACCAGTGATCCAAGAAAGGATTGAGAGGTACTCACAGAGCGAGATTAGGTTCAATCTTTTGGCTGTCATTAAAAACAGGAAGGATATCTACACAGCAGAACTCAAGGAGCTTCAAAGGCAGAGGGAGCAGCTGTTGCAGCAGGCTAATACTTGTGTGGACAAAAGCGAAGCAGAAGCAGTTAATGCGTTGATTGGTGAGGTAGGCAATGGGATCGAGGCTGTGAGTGATAAGATTGTAATGGAGGAAGAGAAGTTCATGAAATGGAGAACAGAGAACATTAGGAGGAAGCATAACTACATTCCGTTTTTGTTCAACTTCCTCAAACTTCTCGCAGAGAAGAAACAGTTGAAACCTCTGATTGAGAAGGCCAAGAAACAGAAAACAGAAAGCTCCACTTGAGAATGTAGACAATTCTCTATGTCTCAAGAACTTGTTTTGTCTTCTCTCACCAAATCAATACACTCTCTTCCTTTTAAGTCTTTTGTATTCTAATTTTGGTTACACGACTAATAGATTCTCTAGATTAAGTTGAATTCCAATGATTTTGTTAGTCTGGTTTTACATCCAAATTTCTCTTGCTGGTTGGTTTTAAGGTGTCAATGCAAACTAACCCGTCCCATTTAGCCTGCTCTGCAGCGTTCCCGGTATACTTCCGGGTTATTGCAGGTCAGCCCGCAGTCCTAAATATGATAACCCTAGGTTACGGTCCATAACTATCCTTGTTGTATAGTTCATGTCTGGACATTAACCGCTGGCTATAGTTTGTGTATAAATTGGCTATTTTCACCATGTAAATGTAGAACTTGGGCCTAGGTCCATACCCAATTTGTCCTATGTATTGGGACGGGCCTAGGCATAGTCAGAACCTCTGTCTTGTCCAAGCGATGGAGGCATGTATGGTCCGAAACACCTTTTCTTTCCATTGATTACCGTAGTGCGGACGCTACCTCCATAAACAAAACCCTAGATAACTATTCAGCTCCCAAAATCATGAGTTTCCATCTCTGTATCAGCAGCAAGGCACACGAGATTGATAGCTTGATCGATTTCGCCAGGTCTCGCAACATGGAGAAGCTGTCTCTTGAGTTTCTTGATTACGATTTTTTTTATTACTTGTACCCAAAGCAACTCTTGGTCGACCCCGAAACTACTGATATCGTTTGAGTTCTTGCAAACTCTGATAAATCATTTGCTAAGATTCTTTCTTGTTCTCCACTGCTCGAGAGCTTGACATTGCATCATTGTCATAAACTTTAGCGTCTTGATCTGACCTAGTCGCTGCGGTTAAAGAGATTGGATATAGATAATCCGGGATAAAGCAGATTTTGGCACGCACCACCTATCCATTGTTTGAGACTTAATTAAACACTCTACGTTACAAATCTATGTATGAACGAAACATTTTATGTTTTACAAGCTTTCATATCAAAAGCTACTTGCATCTGCAAGGCTTGGATCAAGATAATTGCCTGAAACCGAATGATTTGGTCTTCCCGACTTCGTTTGAGCGGAAACTCATGACTTCTTTCATGGAATTTCTATTCGAAAACACTGGAGACAATGGTTTATACAGTTTGGAGGTTACCGCAATACAACCGGATTCGAATTACTGATTGAGATGGTTCTCTAACATTTTCTTACAAAATAAAAACGATTGTTATCTATTATCATAGACTTAACTATATAGTGTGTTTAGTCTTTAAATGCTGTAGAACATTTTGTCTTAATCATATCTAAAAGCTCTCTTTGAAATGAAATGAAATGCTGTAGAATTTTTCAGTTCACGACTTCCACAGTTTTATCCACGATCATATTCACAATCGACATCTTCGCAAGTACATAAATGGTTATTTTTCAAAACAATTTCATTTTGGTTTTCTATATAAGATTAGAGGAATATATTTTTCTCTTTATTATATAAAGTTTAGTTTTCAAAATTAATAACTCATATGATCGTGACATGTGTCAACTCGATCTATCTATTAAATTTTGACACGTTTAAAACAGAAAATTATATAAAATATTATACAATAAACTACAAATCCTAAAAGTAAAAGGATAACAATTAATTTTTTAAAAAGGTATATATAGAAAGTAAGATATTATAGTAAATTACTAACCCTAAAAACGAAAAAAATTACAACTACTATTCTTTGAAAATATATATTTTGAAATATATGTAAGATAAACTAATTAAAGCAGTTAATCTTATTATGTAAGGGTTAATGTTTCAAAGTTAGTAGTTAACATGATTGTTATATATTTTATTAAAATGAGTTAAAGCTACTTTTAGATTAAACACGGGCATAAGCTCACTCAGATACGATCGTATCCTTATTACGACGAATCAAGTATTTCTTATCTAATGAACTCCAGGATGTTGATGGCTTTCATATCAAATGTTTGTTAATAAACCTTATACATAAGTTTTCACATAGAGAACATATGAGAAGACCGCTTGAATTGTAGCATGCATTGAGAAAGCCTGAGTTTCTAACAATTGTTAGTCTTCTTGGTGGCACAACAGATTCAAGTGGCGAGAAGATTCAGAACAAATTTTTAAATTTTATCTTTTAAGTAGAAAATCTTATATTCAAGTGAAACAAAGGAAGTAATTGACGTTTCTACAATATTTTCCTTTCCACCCGACTTATTCAAAACGTTTCATACAACTCATCTTCTCATTTGAATAAATTTCCAAATTATAGTCTATATAAAATTAGATTAGGACCTACCCAATGTTCAGTTTTTGAATATTTCAAACTAATTTTCTTTTATTTCTCAACTTTATTGATTGGTCATAGAATCACTGCGAGTAGCTTCTATTTATTTTAACTTTTTATAGATAAATCATCAATTATTGCTATGTGATATAGTTTTCATCCAAAATATTTTATGAATCGATAATTTAGTTGATTGAATAAACTATGCAAAAGTAAAAGTAAAAAGACGTATAGTTGGGAGAATGTGTTCATAAAGACATTTTCTATAGGTGGTGGTAAAGAACATATTTCAACAGTAAAATACCATTGGGTGTAAAAGCATATTTTTTTTGTAAAGTAGATAGTAGATTTACAAATGGATGTAAATAAAATGACGGTTTGACAGTTAGTTTGCATGTAAAACATTTTCTGAAGAAGTTGTGTAATCATATTTTAGACGAGATTGCGAAACTACGTTTTTGAGAATTGGCAATAATAATAATAGTGAATATTTGGCAAATATTTTGGTGATTGATAAGTTAACTTTACTAGATTATTGTAATAAATCTTACAATAAATTTAAAATATATAAATACAACTTGGTTTATTACGGCAAAAACGAATACATAAATAACACTTTACTTTAACTAAAAAATTATCTATATACTTCCTTAAAATTGTTCTACTTACAACCAAATTTTAGATTTATCTTTTGTCCAAAATTTGAAATGGCTACTTTAACTACAATATCAAGTGGATATAAAATTCCAAATAAGATCAAAATCCATACCTGATTAAGAACCTTAGAATCTATTTCAGATGCAATAAATGTGATTGCAAGACCTTTTCTACTTAATCTACCAACTCTAGCATCCTAAACATTACACAATGAAAAACATGTAATGTTACAGAAGACATTTCAGCGTGAGGTCAATTATGAAATTTCCTATTCAACTTACAACTTCTCTAATTCCTTAGCTTTACCCATGCTCTTGACATAGATTACAGCTTGATTGAATTCTAAACACTCGACAATATCTAAATAACGAAATGTGTCATATAAACAAAATTAATTAGGTGTATTCCAAATGTGAGGAGGTGTATTCCAAATTTTTTGTAATTTTCTTACAATCCCATACAAAACACCATGATGTACTCTCCACATGTCTTTCCATTATAATTCCTTCTTTCTTTTACATATTTATTATGTTTCTTTAATTATGTGAAATATATTGGATAACGTGAATGAATGATGTAGTAGATAACTAAAATTTTCAAAGTCTTTTTTTCAATTGAGAAACGACATTCATTGCAAAAACATGTTATTGTTGTTAGTGGTTTCTTTAAAATTATGTGAAAGTAAATTTGTTTTCTAAAGAGGATATATTGTAAACCAAGAACGAGAATGGTAGAGTTGATATAAAAAAACATTAGCAAGTTAATTCAAAATCAAAACATTACTCAATCGAACTTGGCATCTTAATTCAAAAACAAGACATTACTTTATATAAACATTTCGTCTTTACATAATACCGAAAACCTTCAATTTGTCTCTCTACTTCTATCAATTGTCTCTCCGCTTTTATCAACCTCTGGCTCTGCGGAAAACAGAGATTCAATGGTTATTTGGCAACTATCTTAAACCATTAAGATCAAAACTCTATGGTGGAAAGAAATGAAAGGACATACCTTTATCACACGACTCAAACACATAAAAGTCGGTGATGATATCCGCTGGCATCGATATGCGAATATAACCATCAACACCCCATCACGTACCATAACTGTCTTGAGCTTGAAACACCGGAAGATTGGTGACCTCGTCGATCCAGCACCCTGTAAGAAGTACCATGTGCCCATCGGGACCATCGGGCAAACTAGCTTCACCAGCAAGCGGATTGTATATACCTGTACCAAAGGTCATGTAGGATACTTTGAGACGAATCCTTGCTGCAACTGGAGAGATTTTGACCTTTTCAATAAGGCGACACAAGAACTCATCCAAATCAAGCACATCTCTCGAAATAATTTTCATTTTACGAAACCTATAGACATAATGGTTGACCTAACAAAATATATCCCAATTAAGCAAAAGAATCTCATAAAATATCAAGAAAAATATTAGCTGGAGGAGAGTAGACTACTTACCGGATATGAACGGCGAATTTGCTCACGAATGATAGGAAACACTAATGGTCGAATAGACTATGTTACAATTCCTTTGGTGGTCAACCCATGTCCAACACCATCAAGATGATCGTTTAGGCAAACCTTTAGATCAAAGTTTATGAGTGTTGTCTTTTTATGTAGACAGTATTCCTCGAGATTGGGCATTCAGATTTGGATATGGTAATTGATTAGTTTTCAGTATTTTTGTATTGATCAAAATCACGGTAACATTCATATTTGACTAGTGTAGACAGTATTCCTCGAGATTGGGTATTCAGATTTGGATATGGTAATTGATTAGTTTTCAGTATTTTTGTATTAATCAAAATCACGGTAACATTCATATTTGACTAGTATTAAATCTGATGCATTTTGTTTATATTTATCATCATTAAGTTTATTGCATTCTATCAATACAATAAAGAGTTCATTTAAATTCCAAGACATGTATTATTTCAAAATTGCAGAACAAATTACACAACATGTTGGAATTCATACAATATTATTGTATTTTTGAAAATTTGTGTAAAAAATGTAACAAAAGCAAAAAAAACCATGTAGGTTGTCAAAAAATTGTAACATTTTAATTATATAGTTGACTTCATTTATTTGAGTTTATTGATTTATCAAAATCACGATAACATTCGTATTCGGTATAATACATGTCTTGGAATTTAAATGGACTCTATATTTTAATATTAAAATGACAATATTTATTAGTCAAATATGAAGGTTACTGTGATTTTGATATATACAAATATTCTAAAAAATAATTACAAATATACAAATATTCTAGAAAATATGGCAACAAAAACTTGTATGTTGTCAAAAATATTGTAACATTCAAATATATAGTTGAATTTTATTTATTTATTTTTATAAGAATCACAGTGACATTTGTGTTTGGCATTTGATAATTAGTTTTTATAATCTCCATGTCTATCAAAATCGTCGTAATATTTGTATTTGATATATGCAATTTTGTTTTGGGTCATAATTTGATATATGAAAATTAATTTTATAATCTTTGTATCTGTCAAAATCACAGTAACATTAGTAATTGGTAGTTAATAATTAATTTTTATAATCTTTGTATCTATCAAAATCACGGTAACATTTGTATTTGGACGTGTATGAAAATTAATTTTTATAATATGTGGATCAATCAAAATCACGGTAACATTTGTATTATGGTATTTGATAATTAATTATAGTAATATGTGTATCTATCAAACTCACGGTAACATTAGTAATTGGTAGTTGATAATTAATTTTTATAATCTTTGTATCTATTAAAATCATGGTAACATTTGTAATTGGTATATGATAATTATTTTTTTATAATCTTTGTATCTATCAAATCACGGTAACATTTGTATTTGGTATTTGATAATTAATTTTAATAATCTTTGTATATATCAAAATCACGGTAACATTCTTATTGCAGTCTATCATTAAAATCTAGAAGTTTATTTAAATTTAAAGACTTGTTCTCATTTCACAATTAGAAAACAAAATCATGTTGACTTTCATTAATTTATTTTGTATTTTTTGAAAGATTAACGAAAAAATGACGAAAATAAAACCTAGTATGTTGCCAAAATATTGTAACATTTTAATTAAAGTTGACTTTCATTTATATTGATTTTACTGATTTTATCAAAAATCACGATAACATTCGTATTTGATTGCTTGATTATTGATTAATAATTTTAAGGTTTGAACATGAATAACATATCAACCTACAATTGTATATGTTATCTCAATTTGTTAATTATTAAATACTGTAAAAGCTTTGAAATCAGTCGATAAACCTTATAGTCATTGTAGCAATTTAATTCTTACAAATTGGTAATCTTAGATTCTTTTGACTAAACAAAAAATTGCTAATGTTGAGATATATATAAGCTAGGGGTGGCCATACATACCTGCTTATGAGTTGGTAAGAAATCTCTTCTTCATTTCTTTAGTCTCCACATGATTTTTATCTTGAAATGATAGTAATGTCAACAATTTATGATTCAATATAAAAGTATTACATAGATGATTAATTTTTTGATACTCTTTTCTTCTAAATATTTTAGATACGAGAACTTTTGATAAAGAAAAAATATCACAAAAGACCGCAGATATTAAGGTAAACAAATTTTTATTTTATTTAAAATATATATTCAATCCAATATTTTTTTATAACTACATGTTATATTTTTACTAGAAATATTTGTTATCTTGTTGTCAAAATAATCAATCTTTTATATGTATGAAAAATTTCGATGGAAAAGATATACAAATTGTGATCTTTCAACGGTACCAATTATTAAATAATATATCGTTATATAGGGAACGTGAAACAAATCCAAATATATTAAAATATGTACATATTTTAATCCTGATCCGAATTCGGATATCACCAAAATGTTATGATATAGAGATCCGGATCCATAATATATAGGATTCATATTGATAAAAACATTGTGATCCTAGATCAGATTCAATATAAATAATAAAATATTAAATAAAATTTTTTATCTATTAAATATAATTTCAATTTTTAGAAACCATGTTTCTTCTGTACTTCCTCTATTTGTATATAGTACTAAATGAAAAGTAATAAGAAGTATTAGAGAATACCTTAAATATAAAAGTAAACTTCACAAAAATTAAAAGTTATGCATAAACGTTATCATAGTTGATGCTAGTACATTAGGTAAATCGTGTTCTTTTCCTATTTGTTCCAGTTTCGTCACCCTCTCCCGAAGCGAAATAAGGTTTGCTTCCAGCGATCTTTGCCTCTTTTCAGCCTAGAGCATGCAATTTTTGTACAATTTAACTTATGCCCTCAATTTTTTGTGCTCATTGTTCACATTATCATGCAGATCCGCGGACATCTAGAATAAAACAGGAATCATAGCTTAAAAAAGATTAACATACCAACTTACACAATCAACTATAGGGTTGTCAATAATATAGATTATATGAAAGACATATACCTTCGCTCCATGTTAAATCGTTGAACTATAGTTTTTAATACTTATAGTGCTTAATTCGGCAATATTGTCTCCAGAGAGGGGGAAAATTACCTTCAGCCAAAGCTAAACAAATAATCCCATTAGTAACAACAAAGAACCAATGCTTAAAAAATAATTACAAAATAAAAGGATGACAAGAGCACTAATCGCAAACGCTAAAAGTTCTCAATTCCAGAATGTCATTAACCCCAACGAACACAGACCAAAACACAAAAAAAAACTAGGGCAAAATCAGAAGCAAACCAACCGACTTGAATTTTATAACATACCAACCATCGACTTTAATATTGTTGATGATCAATGAATCACAAAACGCTAATTCCAAACCATAATCATTCATAAACCCTAACGAAGACAAATCATCAAAATCATCAAAAACTCTCAAGTTAACTACATCCAGGGAAAAAATAAAAACGAGAAGAGAAAGAGTAATCGGAAATATACACATATAATTCTCAGGTGGAGCATTATTGACTGTTATTACGCAAACAAGTACAGAACAATATGTATTTTGACGAAGGCGGGAGAAAAGTGACGAAAGCGAAAGATTCAGCTTTTGATTTGTCGATGATCTCTGTAAGCTTCACTCATATACGATTGTATCCTTATTACGACGGATCAAGTATTTCTTGTCTAATGAAATTCAGGATGTTGATGGCTTTTATATTAAAGGTTTATACATAATTTTACATAGAAAGGAACATATGAAAAGACCGCTTGCATTGTAGCATGCATTGAGAAATCCCGAGTTTTTAACATTTGCTAGTCTTCTTGGTGGCACAACAGATTCAAGTGTCAGCAGATTGAAAACAAAATTTTAAATTTTTAAGTAGAAAATCTTATATTCAAGTGAAACAAAGGAAGTATTTGACTTTTGTATAATTTTTTCTTTTCCATCCGACTTATTCAAAACGTTTCATACAACTCATTTTCTCATCCGATTAACTGTTCAAACTATAGTCTATATCAAATTAGATTAGGACCCGTCCAATGTGCGGTTTACAATAGAGTAGTTTCTATTTATTTTGGCTTTTTATAAATGCATCATCAATTATTGTTATATGATATAGTTTTCATTCAAAATATTTTCTGAGTCGACAATTTTGTTGGATAAAGTACTATGCAAAAGTGACAATAAAGAGACGTATAGTTAGAAGTAAATTTTATTATATATATATATATATATATATATATATATATATATATATATATATATATATATATATATATAGATAACTTGCTGAATGTGTTCATAAAGACATTTTCTATAGGTGGTATTAAAGAACAAATTTCAACAATAAAATATTCTTAGGTGTAAAAACATATTTTTATTTGTAAAGTAGATAGTCGATACATAAATAGATGTAAATAAGATGTTGGTTTGCATGTAAATCATTTTCTCAAGAAGTTGTGAAATCATAGTTTAGACGCGAGATTGCAAAACTATACATTTTTTTTTAGATTTGGCAATAATAATAATGATGAATATTTGGAAAATATTTTGGTGATTGATAAGTTAAATTTACTAGATTATTGTATTAAATCTTACAATCATTCAAAATAAAAAAAATTACAAATTAGTTTATTAAGACAAAAACGAATATATAAATAACTCTTTACTCTAACTAAAAAATTCGATATACTTCCTAAAAATTGTTTCTACTTACAACAAAATTTTAAAATATTTTCTTGTTAAATTTAATTGAATTTTTAAAAAACGCATATTGGGTCTTCATAGTATATACTTAAATAACACGTTTCAACAAAACGGTAAAATGAATGGTGTAGTTGTCCAAAACATTCAAAAACAACAACCAAATATTTTGTTTACTAGTCTAAATCCATTTTCATAAATATAACACAACATCGTCCATGAGTGCAAATGCTCTAAATAAAAATACAAATATCATTTGAATTGGCAAGGAAAAGAATAAAAAATCAAATAACTGATCTTCAATTTTAATCCGACTTCTAAGATCGAAGGTCCTTAGACATGGCCGATGGTATTCCATAACGTTTTAAAATCTTAGCAGTGGCGTTTTTCGCATAATTTTGGTTGAGGGTGATAGCAAACGCACCTTCCAAGTCCAACCTCAAATCTTCGGTGCAGCATCCTTCTATGAGCTGACATAGATGTTTCAGATTCTCTAATTTAACTCCATTCACTCTCTTCACCTGTGTCAACAACAAAAAAACCATCTCAAGAGTGTGGAACTATGATTCAGATCTTTTCATAGTTTCCATCATTTTAGAGAATAAAGCTGAGACGAACTCATAGACTCATGACACATATTTTCATCTATACACACACATGATTTGAGGCCACAATTGACTTACCTGCAAATTTGTTAAATTGGCGTATCCTACACTGACGTCTGCTTCTAACACCTGCTCCAAATAACATTTATAACGTATACTATTACCAAATAACATTTCGAACGTATACTATCGCAACTCGCAACGAGATTTTAGAATAATTTTTTTTAAAAGAAGAACATATATATATACCTGAGAAATTATGACGATCTGTTCACCGGGTTTTTTGGGCATATGTGTCAATGCACAATCGCACATACTATAAGAACAATCGAGGTATGGTTTAGTGAGAGGCAAGAAGACAAACCCCGCAAATATGTAATAACTTGGAAGCTTATCAAATTGATATACTGGTAGTAGCGATTCCACCTACATAGATATATAACACAAAATGTTAGCTAGCGACTTAATTAAAGACATATAGTCGAAAAATCAACAATATTTGATGGATCGAATAATTGTCGTTAAGTAACTTACGGGTGTTATATTGATATTGAATTCATGTTTCTTTCCTTCTCTTAAGACTTTGAGTGACGTTTTTTCACCTGGTTTCTTCATAGAAACCAAATGACTAAAATTTATTCGTTCCTTCTTCCGAAAAATAACTGTAGGTAACATAAACACGGAGATTAGTCACATACGAATCCATATTGAACAAAGTTATATATACTAGTGTTACCTGTCTCATCGTTTTCTATAGGAACACCATCAATTGCGAGAAGAATGTCATCCTTTTTCAGAATATTGTAAGCACTCGACGACCGGTTTATTTTTCTTATCCGAATCCCTGTCATTTTAGGGCTCATCTTAAAGTGGTTACGGAAATGAGTATTCTCCATATGCTGACATGATATACCTAGTGAACAAAATCCAACAAATTGACCGTTTTCTTCAACACTACTTAAGAAATGGTTAACTACTGGAGTTGGGATTATGTAGCTGCATACCAAAAAAAAAGATCTAATTAAAAATTTAGAGCAATCAAAGGGAATGAATATGATAGAGGATTAAAGTTTTTTTTAACTCACCCTGTTTTTTGTAAGCTTGAAAGACCTTGAAATGCGACACCAACGACTTTGTTATCCATGATTACTGGACCACCGCTATTTCCAGGATTAATAGCCGCATCTATCTGTGTTGTCATTAGCTTAGATTTGCTGTGACTATATTTTGTAACTTCAACTCTAGAGACAACACCTTTGGTAATGGAAATGTTGTCACCACCTGCATAATTAGTTTCATAACATAAATCTAGTAGCAATTTTTCTATGACAAAATTCTAGTAGCAATTTTTCTTTTAGATAAGACATAAGACAAAATTTTCTTTCCTCTCAAGGCAATGCACTTTTCGAACTGTTTACTAATATAATTCTTGTTTCCGTATGATCTATCTATTATTATTTTCATATACTCATAGGATAATCTAAGTTATACCTTGAGGATATCCAACAACAGACACAGTTTCGTACAGAGAGGGTACGTCTCCGAGGTCCAAGGGCTTCATATCCTTCCAAAACTTTTTGCTATTGATTATCAAAATCGCTAAATCACATTCATGCCCCATTGCTTGAACTTTTGCTGTGTACTTTGTTGGTGAGCCATGCTTTCTAACTTGCACGAATGTGTGATCAGCCACTACATGAGCATTCGTAAGAATCTTATTTCCCGAGATTACAAATCCTACATCATGTACAAGCCAACATATAAGCCAAACCATACAAAAAAAATAGAAAAGAAAAATGTTCGTACGTAACCGTTATACTTATGTGAATATTTCGAAAATATAGAAAAGCAAATTCGCTGTTTACTAATTGGTTTTAAGTTGGAAACCTACGAAACTTAATAATATAGTTTTGGATTACCTGAACCGGTCGATCTGTGTGGCAGCCTTTTCTGCCAAGGTTGTAAAACGCTAGACTTGGTAGAGCGGCAAAAGACTTTCACAACCGAGTTGAGCGCCAAATCAGTAACAGAATACTTTGAACAAAAACTGCGAAAGCCCGCGGGTATTCCCGGTGTTACCGTTCCTGGAAAATTGCTCAGGTTACTAGAGCAACGAATAATAAGACAACGAACAGACCCGAAAGACATTTAAACTTATGGATCTTCCCACGATTAATTAGATTTTTTTTCTTCTGTTCTGCTGACTGTAATAGAGAGATACATTACACAAGATTTGTATTCACTTTACAATATATACTAAACATACATTACACAAGATTTTATATCCTCGACTTTGAAACATCAATCATTATATAACAAGATTTTATACTTTAATTATTTTATTTATAGGTTCCTTTTCAGCTTATTTTTTCAAAAAAGATAGTAATTGCAATTTTTTTTTATGATTTGTAATTTACTGTATTATTTTCTGTTTTATATACCTTTTTGTAATCCTTTATTGTATTTTGTAATTTCTATCATTTTACTTATTTGTAAATTTTTAAAATATTTTTCAAAAATAAGTAATAGTACTCCTTTTAATTTTAGGATTTTTATTTTATTATATAATTTCCTTTTTATTATATACGTATATATTTTTTTATAAAAAAAAAATTAATCCTTATATTTTTAAGATTTCTAATTTTATTATATAATTTTTCCTTCTACATAATTTATAATTTATAATTTTATTATATAAGGAGCTTATAGCCTCGACTTTTATATAGTATAGATTCTTTTCTATGGTTCTATATATGCTCTCGATTCAATTTATAGTATTGGTCTCTCATTCAAGAATCATAACTATATTATTCATACTCGAATATTTTATTATATAAAGTATGGTTTTCAAAGTCAATAACTCATAAGATCGTGACATGTGGCAATTTTATCGATTTCTGATTTTGACATGTGTAAAACGAAAATTTTCTTTTATTAATTTTAAAACTATAAAAAGATAATTGTAAGAAATTATAAATTTTAAAAAGTAAAAAGATAATTATAAGGAAACTAAACAATTTTAAAAATGTAATTAAGATAAATATTATAATAATGTATCTTATTGAATAGAAATATGTAAAACAATAATTTTATTTTATTAATTTTAAAATATAAAAAGATAATTGTCAAAAAAAAAAAAAAATTAAAAGTAAAAAGATCATTATAAGGAAATTAACAATTTCAAAAAGATAATTATTCTACATACTCACTTCTATATAAACAAACTAGCTAAGGACCCATCCGACGTTTTAAGTAGAAATTATCTTTCAAAAATAAGAAAAAAAATATTTACTTTCACTGTTGCATTGTTTTTTTAACTACTAAAATTATTGATTCAAAAAACATTTTGAAAGAAAAATTTATTCCATAGCAATAACTTACGGTATACTTTTTAATAACGAGGATATGTTGAAATTGGCTAAAAATCACATAGTTCAGAGTTTGTTATTTAAATATTGTGTGAGTTCGGGTTGATAAGTGCAGGGTATCAGAGTTTGGGTTGAAAAAAACTGCATGAAAATAGTTGGAATCGATTAAAATATATATATGAATCTTATATAATTCAAATATGAACATATAAATTTAAATAAACAATTTAAAATAATATAACTAAATTTAAAATATCAAAAACAAAGAAGAAGCATATATGGTTCTCACGTATTCAAGACTTTCAAATAAACAATACAAAACTTTATTTAAAATCATCACCTATTTCTAATTAGAAAATAAAATTGATATAAATAATGTAAATTTGTAGTTTAAATCATGACACATGTTGCTATCTAAAATCATTAGAACTATGATATATAATAAATCTTATATAATTCAAACTGAAAGTAGAAACTAAAATAAATAATTTAAAGACACAATATTTAAAATAAAAAAATAAAAAAAATTATCTTTTAAGAAAGATAATTTTTAAAAATATATAAGATCATTAACTTACATATAAATAAACAACCATTCATTAACTTATCTAGATATAGATTTGATATGATATTATATACATATTATTTTGATATAATTGTTTTAGCATTTATTCATTAAGATGAAGGGTGTAGAATCAAAATCGAGTTTGTCATTATTAAATAATAGTTAAATTGTATATTAATGTAAATGGAGTGTGTAAGATTTGAATTTTTTCCAATAAAAGTACTAAATTAAATATAGAAAAAGTGTAGAATTCAAATATCATCGATAAGATGGAGTATGTAGAATTAAAATGCAGTTTTTAATTATAAAATAAATAGTTAAAGTGTATGATTGAAATATGATTGAAAATTGGTTGAAATAAATAGTTAAAGTGTATGCAATGTGTAAGATTGAAATTTTGTTTGAAACAAAATATTAAATTAAATAATAAGAAAAATATAGATTATTATTTAGAATTTAAATATTATCGATACGAAATTATATTTATTTTTTACACGGCCTTATCTAGTTAAATTATAAAACCAAGCAACGCGTTGTCTCTCTCTCAATTTTCATCGTCAAAGCAAACCTATAGCTTCTGGATCTTCCTCGTAAGTTTATCTTTTGTTTAGTTCAAAATTTGTTATCTTTCTGAATTGTACTCTCTCCTTCTTCGATCTTTGATTCTGGGGTTCGTCGTAAAGATTTGAACTTTGGCTTCTATGGTTTGATTAAGGTCGATAGGAGGAACTTAATTAGCGATCCTAATAATCGAGTTTTAGTGTGTGTAGGTCTATTAAATTATGGGTAGAGATATGATAAGCAATTTGCCAGATGAGATACTTGGCAAAATCCTGTCTTTACTTCCGACAAAAGTGGCTGCTTCGACATCGGTTCTGTCCAAGAGGTGGAGAAGGAATCTGCTGGTTCTTGTAGACACCCTTTGTTTTGATGACACGATGGTTTTGTATCCCAACCAGTGTTCAAGAAAGCGCTAGGCGCTAAGCGGGCGGTGACCCAGTGCCTAGCGCCTAGAACGCCTAATCGGGGTCTAGGCAATTTTTTAGGCTGTTTAGACGTTTATAACATAATACATTATAAATATGATATTATATATAAAAGTTATATAAAATATCAATATAAAACTAAAAATTATGAAATTATAAACAAAAACTAGATAAAATATTTATTTATATTTATATTAAACAATATATGAATATTTATAACTATATATATAAATAAAACTCTAATTGAAATTGAAAAAATACATTAAACAAGATCTATGTAATTTTAGGCGGTCAAGGCGGTTATCTAGGCGTCGAATGAGAGCCTAGCGCCTAGTCGGGGCCTAGGCGACCGCCTAGACCGCTTTTTAGAACACTGATCCCAACTAAGAAGAAGAAGCACTTGGTTCACATTGCTTCTTTGAATTCGTAGAGAAAACACTTGCTCTGGTAACCAATTCTCGAATCAAGAAGTTTTCTCTCTGTCTGTGTCGTCAACGTCAACTATATGGCTCTTCCGATGAATACTATCGTTGTGTCAACCGTTGGATATCGACTGCAATGGAACACCCTTTATTGGAACTACACTTGGACTCACCTACCCATTTTTCTTTTGTTACTATAGAAACTAAGTTGTTCACGAGTAACACACTCGTTAAGCTCACATTATCCGGTGAATACGACCTTGAAGCCGAGAGTGTGTTTTTCCCATCCCTCAAATCACTTTCTCTCTTATCAGTTCTATTTGATCATTGCAACTATGCTCGCCTCATCTATGGCTGCCCTGTCCTGGAGGATTTATACATACGTGACGGTGATTTTTCCCACCTGACGGCAGGTTGTGGTACGGAAGTCCGAAGTGCATCCATCAAGCGACTTGTCATTGTTACCAATCTTCCCGACGATATTGACGCTCACCACCGAATAGTTTTTTTCGAAACACCAAGTCTTGTGTACCTTGACTATTCTAGTTATGTCTTCACCCAGTATGAGGTTCCTGGTTTGGATTCGCTTGTCGAAGCCAGGCTGAATCTCAGGTTATGGATGTCAACAAAGAGATATGATTATGATTCTGAGTATGATTTTGTTTATGATTATGATTTTGATTATGCTAATGCTTATGCTAATGCTCATGCTGATGCTGATGCTGATGCTGATGCTGATGCTGACGCTGATGCAGACGCTGACGCAGACGCTGACGCTGAAGCTGACGCTGATGCTGATGCTGACGATGACGATGATGATCATGATTATGATTATGAAGTACACCGGACTATATTTGGTGATGTTACAGAATTAGTTGCGGGTATACGCAATATTTCGACCCTTCACCTGTCTGCCGACTCCCTTGAGGTCAGCTTTTGCTATTGAATTGTGGAGGACTATAATCAATCTACTGTATCTCACTTATATTTTATGTTTTTGGTTGTGATCATAGGCGTTTCATTTCTGCTGTGAATCCATGCCTGTGTTCAACAACCTCATTAATTTATCTTTTGAGAGTAACAAGAAGAAAGGTTGGCAAGTAATGCCACTTCTGCTCAAGAGTTGTCCAAATCTACACGCTTTAGCCATCAAGGTATATCAATTTCGTACTGTTGTGATTCTTAATTATTTCTTCTTGGCATTATTATATTACATGTCAAAAAATTGGTGTCTGCTTTCCAGGGTCTTGTTCACAGAGTATCAAAAAAATGCGGAGATGCATGCCCTTGCATCCCTAAGTACCCGTTGCAAAAAAAGAAGAGAACGATTGTGAAGAAGGACGAATGTTGTTTATCGACATGTCAAGTGAAGGTGCTAGAGATTTCAGAGTATGGAGGTTCTGTTCAAGAGCTGAGACTAATGAGACATTTCTTGGGCAAGTTGGGATGTCTTAAAACTGTGAAAGTTGGTCTTGAAGCAGACAACAACAACAGTCAGTTCGTGCGATCTAATGTAATGGCTCTCCCCAAACTTTCATCAAAGTGCAACATCCAATTCATCTGACCTTTTCTTTCCTTACGTTGGTTACAATCTGTTTCTGAAACTAGAAGAATCACATTTTCCTGTGGTGTTGTAAACTAGAGGAATCACATTTTCCTGTGATGTTGTAAACTAGATACATAAAATAGTTATGCGTTTTTTTCTTTTTCATGTCATGTTATAAACTAGAGGAATCACATTTTCTTCTTTCTGACGACATGAATCTTCTGAATCCGGTTCATGCGCTAGTCATATAAAACATGAATCATGAATCTGTGACTATAGACATAGACAAAAAAAATGATGAATCTGTCCTGTCATGTCAATTTCTGAAATCAGCAAGGTTTATTAAGCTGAGAGTAACTACATAATCTAAACAGAGAAGAGTTGTGACAGTGAACAGATCAACTCTTTTCTTTTTCAGTCTGTCCCTTAACGTTTCTCGATGTTTGCCTTACGAGTTAGCTCCTCAACTAAGGCGTGTAACCGTTTTACCAGTGCAGGAAGCTTTCGAACTGCATCTACGCCTTTATGGCTACTGCATATCTTCTTCAGAACATCTGATGCAATGAAATATGCTTCTTCTTTGTTCCTGAAAAGGAGAACAAAGCAACACAAACGTGAGAATAGATGAAACTTTAATCTTGAAGAGAAGACTTGAGAACTAAATGAAGACCTGAGTAGTTCCCAGAAGATTGTCTGAATGGAACCTTTTGTGTCGATTAGCTCATCTGCCATTTGTGGATAACGGAGAAGAGTAGACATGGAACTTGATTACCTCGTTGGAAATCTGTGGTGCATTTGCTAGACAAGGAGCCTTGCAGAGTATGGCTACTAGCTTTTCCAACAGAAATTTGGTTTTGGTTGGCCATGTCCTGCCACCAGGCTTTGATTGCCTTGAGGTTTTGCAATCTAATTCCTCAGGTTTTGGCAATATTCCTTATGAAAGAAAGAAGAAACGGAAGGTTAATTTTCAGCAACAAAAGAATGGTCCAAGAGCTCATACGCGGTGGCCCTATCTGCAGGCTGCCACGCAAAGCACTGCATCAAGAACTCTGTGGCCACCGGAGAGATATCCTCATATAGCCTCCGCGTGTAAGATTTTCTCATTTCAAGAAGGATACCCCCCAACATCTCAAGAACAGAACGCTCTTTGGATAAGCCGAAACAGGGCCGGCCCAAAAGATTTGGATGCCTAAAGCCCAAAAAAATTTTGTTGCCCATTTACCAACAAAAATACAAAAAAATGTTAAAATTTCGATATAATATGACTCGAACTCGCCACCTCCTGCTGATAAATGAGACAATAACCACTGAACTACGAGACTTTTTCTAACAAATGATGCCCCTTAAAATTAAAATATAATCTGATGCCTAAAGCACCTGCTTGATGGGCTTTAGGTCTGGGCCGGCCCTGAGCCGAAACCAGCAAGTTTTAGTTCCCGCGGCTATCAAAGAGTGTTTGAAGAGAAGAAGAGTACATTGTGCCGAACCCTAATGTTGAGCTTCTATGGCTCTTTTAAAGAGAACTTATTTAAGAGTGAAGAGTCAATTTGACATCCAAAATTTGGGCTTCCGGAAGCCACATCACTTTCTCTACAATAACAGTTATATAATCCTCTATTATTGGATTTGGTAATAACAAAAAAAAGTTTAGAAAATCAAACACTTAAAACTAAACTTGTAATTATTAATTTCCTTTAAAATGTGACAATCCTTGAAAGGGTAAAGCTGCATCAGAAGCTGACCCACTGCCCAAATTAATGTTTCTTTCTCTATCGAGGAACTTTGCGGCGCCTATTCAACTGTCTAGGCTGAAGGTCCTTGGACATGGCCGAGGGTATTTCGAGTTTCTTCAAGATCTTAGAAGTGGCTTTTTTCGCAGATTTATAATTGAGGACGATAATATTATCTTGTTCCAAGTCCATCAACAAATTTTCTGTGCAGCATTCCTCTATGAGCTTATATAGATGTTTGAGATTATGCACTTGCACTCCATTCACTTTCTTCACCTGTTTCCATCATAATAAAACAAATTTTACAGTATGAAATTTAAATTCTCTCTTTGTAGTTTCTGTTTTTTTTTTTTTTATAGTGTGAAACTAAGAGTAGGCAATAAATACATTACCTGCAAATCTTCAAAAATATTGTATCCTGTATTGATGTCATCCTCTAGAATCTGTATCACGAAACAAAACTTTAACTCCCAAAATTAAGGCGCCGAATGGAGATGTGCGGTTCAACTGGGAATAAATCATGGTGCGGTTTTAATAGTAACGAAAATATATACATACATACATATATGTAGATATTTTTGTTACTATTGGAACCACACTAGCCTCCTTTCGGAATCTAGTTATCACGTTTGAAAAGTGTAAAAAAAAATCACCAACCTGAGAAATTATTACGATTTGTTCACCGGCTTTTTTGGGCATCTTCTCTAAAGCATATTTGGAAATAGAAGCATCATCAATGTATGGTTTAGTTAGAGGTAGAAAAACAAGACCCCCGAATATATAATAACTTGGAGGCTTGTCAAATTGATGCATTGGAACTAGCCGTGGCACCTGCATACAATAGATAACCATAAAAATCATTCACATGATTGTTTCTTCTAACAAAGCGTCCAACAGTTAAAGTGGAAACAAAGATTTATTTGCGAAGGACGACTTACGGGTTTTAGACTAATATTAAACTCATACTCTTTTCCCTCTCTTAAGATTTTGAGTAACGCTCTTTCACATGGTTTCTTCATAGAAACCAAATGCTTGAAAGTTATTCGTTCCTTGTTACGAAAAGGGACTGCACACAAAAGAAAGATTTAGTAAAAGTGTGACAATGGGAAAAATTATATATAGTGACAATATAATTACCTGTACTATCGTTTCCTATAGGAACACCATCAATCGCGAGAATGACATCATTTTTTTTTAGAATTTTGTGAGAATCCGAAAGCGGGTTTATTTTTTTTATAAGAATCCCTGTCATGTCGTCGCTCATTTTGAAATGGTTACGGAGTTGATCATTCTCCATATTCTGATATGATAGATTTATTGAGCAGAAACTAACATGTTGACCACTTTCTTCAACAGCATTTAGAAAATGCTTAATGACCGGAGTTGGAATTATGTAGCTGCAAATAAATAGAAAAGTAAAATATATAAGCTTATATATCATGTCAGCTTTCATATCAATACAGATATTTCAATCTGAATTCTGCAACCAAACGTATTCAGGATTTATAATTTAACTTACCCTATACTATCGGAACAACCTAGAGTTTCGAATGCTACACCAGCCACTTTGTTGCCCATGATTACCGGACCGCCACTATTTCCTTCATTTATAGCTGCATCTATTTGTATTGCCAGTAGTTCAGTGGCGCTGTGACTGTATTCTAAGAGTTCAACTCTTGACACAACACCTTTCGTAACGGATATGGTATCACCACCTGCATGATAGAAATTGTTGTCACAACCTATATGCACATATTCTTATAATAGCTATAATTTCTACGAAATGCAAGATAGCATTCCTTTTCTCAAGACAATTCATAATTGAAAGTGTATGGATTTTCAAAGAAGTTTATATATACAAAAATAGCCTCTGGGTTTGTTATTCACAAATCGATATTTATCGTTATTTAACAAGTAATTTGTTTGGTTGGTCATATGAGAATTAAAATTTACCTTTGGGATAGCCAACAACATACACTTTTTCCTGCAAAGAGGGTATGTCCCCGAGTTCCAAGGGGTTCATTCCCTCCCAAAAGTTATCGCTATCGATATCCAAGATGGCCAAATCACATTCATGCCCGATTGCTCGAACTTTTGCTTTGTACTTCGTGGGTGAACCATGTTTTCTGACTTTAACAGATGTGTGATTAGCCACTACATGAGCATTCGTAAGAATCTTCCTTCCCGCGATTACAAATCCTACAACAAATTTCACGGTAAGTATTTAACCACAACAAACAAATACTACTAGCCAAATACGTAAGGGATCCAAAAATTAATCACTACCTGAGCCGGTGCCTTCATCTTGCAAACAAAACTGCCATGGTTGAAAAGTTCTATGCTTGTTAGAGACAGTGAACACCTTCACTACTGAGTTAAGAGCCAAATCAATAGCAGATACTTTTTTCCCTTGCGGAAGCGTATTCTTCCAATGTTCCGCAGCAAACAATGGTGCGTGTACTACTGACTTCTCCGATGAAAAGCAGCGAATATTGGAAGTATTGAAACGAAGGAGTCCAGGAACGAGAGCGCTCGAGTCGATCCAGAACCGGGACACGGTACAAACAGAGCGGAACAAGGACATTCTTTGAGCAGTTGATACTTGGTAGCAAATTACGACTAAGCTTTAAAGCGATAAGAGTAGTTTAATTAGCTCTAAACCAATCGGTAGCAATATATTTGTTACATGGGAAATTTAGCTAAGCAGAATATATCTTACTTATCTTTATGAATTTTAATTTGTTTGATAGTTAGTTTACGATGATAATATCTAATAAGTAAATTTTATCTTAATTGTTTCAATGTATATCACTTTAATTAAATATTTTCTAATATCTAATAAAATTTGAATCACGTTCACATTCTTAATTACCAGAAGCCAAAATTCACCTTCTTCTTAATTAAAAACATACGCGTATAGAAGGCGTCGTAAGTATCTAATTCTTCTTTTAATTAAAGTGATCGACTTATTATTTTATTTTTAAATCAATTACATATTGGTTTTCTGCTTCTCTGAATATGAATTTTTATTTTATTTTATTACACTCATGTGTCCATTGTTTTTTTAAACCGAAAGTTTTGAGTTTTTATTTTTTTTTAATTGCTTTTTATAACTCTCCAATCAAATTATTTTACTTTCTACTATTTTTACTACTATAAGTGTTTTAAAAAGCGTGTCTGTCCTTGGTCATCCAAAAAATAAAATAAAAATTCGAATTTCTTTTAAATTTTGATGATTTATGCTTTATTCTGAGCTAGATAATTCATGAAAAAGAAAAATAAAAAATTCTACCTAAAGGATATATAAATATCCACTTTGTTTATGTAACTTTGTTAAGATTTCAGAATATTATACATATCAATTGGATTCATCTAAGGGTGTTCAATCTAGATAAACCAATAGGATTTGAACCGAAATACTCATTTATTTTTGGTTCATCACAAAAAAAACAGATTTTTCAAAAACAAATCTTAAATCATAATCATTTATTTTTCGTTGTTTTGCTCATAATCATATCCATAAAACAATAAATGCCGGTTCAAAATCGGTCAACGCCGGATTCCAATGAATGGTGTACTAGAATAAGATGGGCAAAATCGTCAATTACATACCCAACTTATACAGCAGTGTTCAATTCATACATAACAGTTTACTATGTGCCAATACATACCTAACCTTTTAAATGAAATGTTAAAAAAAACTTAAAAAACTTGCATGTCAATGTTACCAACTTACCATAAGACACAAAAATAAAAAGAGAGAAAATCATATGATAAGTTATATATGAACAACAAAACGTAATAATGAGAACATAATAATGAGAAAGATTCAAGGTAAAATTACTAAACTAATAAGAGGTTAGGTGGCAGACAACTAAATTACAAAAAAAAAATAAAGTTTCAGTCATTATCGAGTGGTAATCATTGATAAAAAATAGTAAAATAAGAAGAGTATAATGAAAGTAGTGTTTTTTATTAACATAATTTTGTATTTTTTTTTCAATTTTGAATAAATAACTTAAGAGTAGAATTGATGAAGAATTTAATGCAATAAAGAACATATGTCATTTAATTTGGCTAATTTCTTTATTTAAAATAATATTGAATGACATATGTCATTTTCTTGTGTGATGATGTGGCACTCATATGGAGAGAGTTGGCCAACTTTCATATATATGATTTGATATATTGTTACCATTTCTACTTTGCTTTATATTTTTATGATTCGTTGAATTATATTTAAATTAAATTTTAAATGATATTTTTATAAAGAAAAAAGAATTTTCTAAAAAGTTTACACATTCAAACTAATCAATTATTATATAATCTTATTTCTATAACAAATTTTTCTAATTTGTTTATTTTTTTGTTAGATCAATTTGTTATAGAATTAGAAAAAATAAATATTTGTAGATACTCTTAAAATAAAATTGTTTTATGATAATAAGATTGGACCCATCTAAAAAAATGACACATGTCAGTACGTGTAAGCTTCTCAAAACTTGAGTTTATAAGAAACTTTAATATATTATATTTTATAAGATTTATTAACTATATACTGATGTTTAGAGATTTAATATTAATTTAGTTAATATTTTTTTCCCTTAAATGCAATATAATATGTTAGCATGTATTTCTCATTACAAATCAAGAAAAGCATGTGAGATATATTTTCCTATAATAAGGGAAATTACATATGAGTGTACCCATCAAACAATTGATAATAAGGAAGCTAATTAAAGTCTTAGAATTCTAAACATTAATTTGAATTTAAAGACAACAAAGCTAATATCAGTATAAATAATGACCTAATCATGTTTGTTTTAAATCTCAAACCGACTCGTAGTCCCTCAACATGTTGTTCCAATTTCTTCAAACATTGGCTCGGTTCTGTAGCTTCTTGCTCATTTCGGTTATTGGATCCCGTTTTTCTCCTTTGTTTCTTCTTGGTTACGTTAAATTGCAAGACGAAAATCAGCACAGCAGCGAGTCAACAACACTTGCATCAAGGACCGACACAAAACAACCGGATGCGGCTGAAAACGTGACATCTTCTTCTATTGATTTTGCGGTAAATTCAGTTGTGAAGGTCTTCACTGTCTCTAGCGTGCCTAGCATTCTACAACCTTGGCGGAATTGGCAGCAACAAGAAACGAGCGGCTCTGGTATTAATGTTTAATCCATAACTCTTACCTACTCTTTTAAGAGTCGCGTAAGTATTTTCCTAACTGACTTGGAACTGATGTAGGATTTGTAATCTCGGGAAAGAAGATTCTTACGAACGCTCATGTAGTTGCTGATCACATATTTTTGCAAGTTAGAAAACATGGCTCACCCACAAAATACAAAGCAGAAGTTCGAGCGGTTGGACATGAATGTGATTTAGCCATTTTGGAGATCGATAATGAAGAGTTTTGGGAGGATCTGATCCCTTTGGAACTCGGAGAGATTCCCTCTCTGGATGAATCTGTGGCCGTTTTAGGCTATCCTCATGGTATTTCTTGAAAATGCTTCAAATATTAAATGGGTTGAATAAATAGGTGCATGGACTAGTTGATATTCGGAATGTAAAGGACGAATGCTCGCGGATATTGATCATAATACTTATCTTATGCAGGTGGTGACAGCGTTTCTATTACTAAAGGTTATGTTTCTAGAGTTGAATATACAGAATATGCTCACGGAGGCACTACACTACTCGCTATACAAACAGATGCGGCTATAAACTCTGGAAATAGTGGTGGTCCAGCAATCATAGGAAATAAAACGGCAGGTGTAGCTTTTCAAAAATGTACATCTTCAGATAATATAGGGTAAATTTATACTTAAAATCTTGGATAATTAATCTGCTTAAATTTGCAATATATTGGAGGCAAATGGTCTAGGAAAAGAAACGCGGAAAAGTGGTTTAGCGTCGAAATTCCAATTTAATAGATTTTGTGGTTTAACTTCACCTGCAGATACATAATCCCGACTCCAGTAATAACACATTTTTTAACTGCTGTTGAAGAAAATGGACAATATGGTGGTTTCTGCACGCTAGACCTTTCCTATCAACTTATGGAGAATTCTCAACTCCGTAATCATTTTAAGATGGGTCCTGAAATGACAGGGATTCTTATAAACGAAATAAACCCGCTGTCCGATGCTTACAAAAGGTTAAGAAAAGATGACATCATTCTCGCAATTGATGATGTTCTTATAGGAAATGATGCGAAAGGTAATCGAACGTTTATATATGTTATACTCCATTGTTAAAGTTTCTCCATGTGTGCTGGATATTTGACATCATTTTTGCTGAATGTAGTTGCTTTTCGGAACAAGGAACGAATCAATTTCAATCACTTTGTTTCGATGAAGAAATTAAATGAAACAGTCTTACTTAAAGTTTTGAGAGAGGGGATAGAGTATGATTTTCACATCAGTTTAAAACCCGTAAGTCTTTTTTTATTGACATATTTATTATAATAATTTTATATATCTCGTTTAATTGTTGGTTCACAATTTTTTTCTCAATAACATCAAAACTCACTTCGGTGCATTTCTACTGGGGCTGACTGGATCAGCCGATAGAGTTTATCAAAAAAAAAAAAAAAACATCAAAACTCTTTTTATGGTGAATCCAGGTGCCACCGCTGGTTCCAGTGCATCAGTATGATAAGCTTCCAAGTTATTACATATTCGCAGGCTTTGTTTTTGTACCTCTCACACAGCCATACATTGACAGTACTCTGATTTGCAATTGTGCAAATAAAAATATGCCTGAAAAGGCTGGTGAACAGCTTGTCATAATTTCTCAGGTTCGTTATTTGAACTACTTAGGTAAAAATATTTGACTGTTTGTCATGAAGGCATTAGACTTACTGGATTTGTTTTCTTGGTGTAGGTGTTAGCTGATGACATCAATGCAGGATACACTGATTTCAATGATTTAAAGGTAATGCATTTCATTGAACAACTCTTTACTAGAGGCTGCCCAAAAGCACCATGAGTTCTCTTAGAGAATAGAATCGGGAACCAGAATTAAAACCCAAAACATTCTTTATTTAAACTGAAAATAAGGATATATAAGAGTATAAAATTCCCCGAATAGAACTATGTTCTGTTCCCTCGGCCTAACCCGCTCGAAACCTCCAAAGCACTCTCTAGCTTGGATGAGTCTCACAAAGAAACCTCATGCTTACTTATAATAAAACGTTAAAAAAAAAACTCTATGAGAAAAATAAATATGAAAATGTAAATCCTAAATAATTTCCTAAATCAAGAAATAGGAAGTATTCGTATCAAAATATTATGACCGAAAATGATAACAAAAGAGAATCATAGTTTCGCAGTCGTGAGTGTCTAGAGAATTAGGTCTATAGTTTACTAAAATGACCACATGCATACAATTCTTGTAGCTGAAAAAATTATATTTATGGTGAATTCAGGTAATAAAAGTGAATGGAGTTCAAGTGGAAAATCTAAAACATCTATCTGAATTGGTAGAGAAATGCTGCACCGAGGATTTAAGACTGGACTTAGAAAACGAGAAGGTTATGGTCCTAAACTATGAAAATGCTAAAGAAGCTACTTCTTTGATCTTAAAACTTCATAGAATACCGTCGGCCATCTCCAAAGACCTTCAAAGTGAAAAGGTTCCTACCAAAGAGTTGATATCCTCTGAAGCATGACTTGTTTAAATATACTAGTTAAAGAGAACATTTAGATAATGGCTAATAGCTCTAAGATATTGGGAACTTCATTATGAGTTTTTGAAGTGAAATCTTAATCCTACCGTTTACTCTACAGTCGAAATGAGATTACGAAACTTTACAGTGAAAAAAACTCATTACACCATTTTGCATTAAAAAACATTTCACAATTCTGTAATAAATCTTGATTGCAAAATTTATAAAATTTATAATTCTGGCACAAACTCATGATTATGCTATTCCGGCCACATTATCTCTATTAGATTCATATACAAGTAGTGTAATAATGAGATGTGATTTTGATGAAGAGACTTGTTTTCATGGGGCTTGAATGGTATGCGACCTTTTTTATGTTTTGAAATTAAAAGGTGATATCGTCGAATAAAAAAATACCATTTACAAAAACTTGTACGGAATGATAAAACGTGAAAATAACATATGATTTTCAATTTATCCCGTTAACTAAGCTAGAGAAACTTCCTTCATCTACTAAATAGTAAAATTTTGGTGTTTAAAAATATGTATATTAGTTTTATTCAGCTTAAGAGTGTGGTCGTTCGATTAATTATGCTAGTTTATAATTCAGCTATAATGCTATACAGCTATTAATATGATATACCAGTTAAATCAGTTCTACATATCTATACTAATAAAAGGGACAATTTGAGGCTTTTGAGAGTGTCCACCTCAGCTTTTACAAAATCTCTCAGAAGTTGCCACATAAGCAGGCGTCGTGAAAGCTACTTCTCAAAGGCCACGTGTACCTCCATTTATAGCTACAAAGGGTTCTCACTTCTTAAAACGTCAAAAAGCTTTGATATAAAATCAAAACGTTATCACTTCTCTAAACTTGGTTTACGATTCGTCTCCTCCATCTATCTTTCATCTGACTGTCCAAGTTCTTCATCACTAATTTTGAACATTTAAGAAATTCTGATTTATTTTGGTTCTCTAGGGTTTTCACTTTCAATCTTATTTATTTTATATCAAAAAATCAATCGCTCCCTTTCCCGTAGAATTAAGTGGTCGTTGTTGATCTCTAGATTTGAACATTGAGAATTAGAGAGAATGGACAGAGCCGAGAAGAAAAATAGTGAACCTAACCAACGGTCGTCTCGAGATGCATGCTCACTCTACAACGAACAAAAACCACAAATCATGTCAGTGACAGTCATTATCAAGCCGGATATATTTCTTTCTTGGTTCAAACTTATCAAAATACAGCAATTCTAGGTATGTTCCTTTATGGTATTATTTCATCTTAACGTCTTCAGTAGTGGCTAATATTACTTTAGAACCCATTTGGTATATGGTAGTTTCTATCCACTGATCACTCCTAATTTAATTTATTTTTGGTTTTCTTATGTCGACCTAGGATTTTGGTATGAAAGCATGGTTAGTTCATATATTCATGCGGAATGGAGAAAAGGATATCTTGGATTAAATAATTCCAACGCAGAAGAGTCAGAATTTTTCCTACATTATATACATCTTTCTAAACCCGACATCTGTTCTTCGAAACTTAAGATTCCAAGGAAGAGGATTTATGTTGCAGAGTACTTATGTTGGTTTCAAATGTATTGGCGTGAATTGGAAGCAAAAAAGAACTTATGTTGGTCTCAAATGTATTGGTGTGACTTGTGAGTAACCATGCACCGTAAGTTTCATCAAGTTTTATATGTCTTGACTAAGAAGATGATGATGGATATATAAGCACGCATTATTTGCAGGAACTCGAGAGGGTGTTCCATTTAAAGGCGTGTTTGGTTTAGTTTATGATGCAAGGGTTCTACTTTGCCCAATCATGCAAGGGTTTCCTTTATAACCAAAAAAAATATATATCCAAGAAAAAGGATTATTGGTCTCAGTTCCTCCATCGACTTAGACAAAAGTAAGTGTTACTCTAATGATTTACATAATTTCTTAGAGATATATCTATATACGTTAAGGTCCAGATATTTTCTTTACACCATTGTCTTTTGGTTATTCTACATGTAGAATATGTGCTAATAGACATGTGAATTATCAGCAAGCTGACATCATAAAATTTCCAGGCTTCTCGCCAAACTGTTACTATCCCATGTATCATTGAGAACAATATTAATTCCCTTAGACACCATATCAAGTGAAGAAAACTCGAGGACAACGGATGTCGATTGTGAGATTGTTTTCACAATAGGAAAAGCAGAGCAATCATGGAGTCCATGAACTCAAACAAGCCCACTGTAGAAAAAAAAAACAAATGTGCCCGTCTCGACAACTAAAAACACCCTATTTGTGTCCAGGTTTTCATGGGTGTTCCTTTCGTTGTGTTTTAATGTTTCCAACCAATTGATTGATATTCCTAAATTCCACAACTACCCATATATCGTTACGAAGAGTGACTAATTTCTCTCCAACATTTCTGTCTTTCATATGCATGCCTCTGGGAGTTGACATGTCTAAATTCTTCATTAAAGGTACATGTCTAACGTCTTCTCTTCTCATGTCATTTACTTTTTAAAACAGTTGACAAAATATATGGTTCATGGTTAGGGATTTGACTTTGCACTCACACAATGTACTGAGGTAAAATTAAAGGAATGGGAAAGAAAATAAAATATTTGAGTTTTAGTTAAGCATCAATTAGGCCACCTTCTATCTTCATTTTCTACTCACCAGTGTAATAGTTGTTTTCTGCTATGACTCTGAAACGTTTGTCTAACTGCGATCCTTCTTTTAATATTAAGCCCTTTCTTCATAAAATCTTCTTTGTTGATCTCAAATTGTGTCTTTAGTCTCTGTTTTGTTTGCAGGCTTGAGTCAAATTTTCGGATGAACAAAATCCACATTTAGATGTTATTCGAGATCATGGAGGTGATAATAGGAATTCTTTTGGAGAAGGCCATGATTATCTATACCAAATTTGAGAAGTTATGTAATGGAATTCAACGAGAAACACAACTATAATAACCCCAACAAAAGATGGTTAAGTCATGCACATTTATTCGAGGATATGGGCAACATTACAATGATTTAGTAACACTTATATACTCAAAGTTAATTGTCATTTCTCTACTTGAGTTGAAAACGCTTTAGAGATTGAAAAGATTTATCAAAACATTGTGGAAATGGCTCTTTAATATGAACTAATGTCTATCTCATATAGAAAACTAAAGTTGGTAGTACACAAATTAGAACATAAGTCCCACGCGTAGCGTGGGATAGCCCCTAGTATATATAAAAGTTGGCCAACTCTCTCCATATCAGTGCTACATCATCACATTAGAAAATGACATGTGTCATTCTACATTATTTAAATAAAAAGATTAGCAAAATTAATTGAGAGAAAATCAAAAGTCTTTTGTTGTATTAAATTCTCCATTAATCTCACTCTTAATTGATTTTTTAAAAAACTAAAAAATAGAGTAATAGATCATACTAATGTATTAAGCAATACTTTCATTCTACTCTTCTTATATTATTAATTTTTTTTATCGATGGTCATTACTCGATAATGGCTAAAAATTTACTTTTGTTGTAATTTATATATTTGCTACCTAACTTCATGTTACGTTTTGTGAATATGACATTCTCTCTTTTTATTTTTGTGCATTATTATAAGTTGGTAACATTGACAAACAATTTTTTTCACTTAATGGTCCTTTGAGACGTTAGACATACTAAAAATTTTAAAACACGAGACTCTCTCCTATATGGTTGTATGCAAGGAGAGAGATCTAAAGTGTTGACTTAAAGTACTAGAATATCATACTGTTGTTGGTGTACTAGATGACGAGAGAATACATGGAACAAAGAATTGTTTGTTTAGAATTAAGTTAGACAAGTTTTAAATCACATAAGTAACATAATTACATACCAATGTATTAATATAGCATATATTATTGTTGTATGTATTCATGATAATGAAATATTAGGATCGTAGGTATATAAATAATCAGGTTTATACATAAAAACGTAGAATTAATATTTCGAGTCAAAGATGAATCTAATCATAAAAATTATAACTATAGAAAATAGATATGACTTTATTAATTACATAATAACACACACAAAAATAACATAAAATGCAACAAAAACCATAATCATATTTTCCTGCAATTTTTAAATCAAAAACCCACGCGTAGCGTGGATATTCATCTAGTATATTGATAAAAGGACTTTAGGAGGTTCTGGATCGAGACTCGTACATCTCCTTAGGTCCGTTAATAATTTATCTATAATAATTGCAACTCAATCATCTTACTTATATTACTACGTAAAATGGCCAAATCAATTAATGATAAGGATGTAATGAATGACTAATCAGTAAGAATATGACTTTTATGTTGAGAATGAATTCTCATTACTCCTCTTTATTTCTTACATTGGGAGCTTGGATTATAAAACCAACGCTTCATCTTCCCATTTTCACTCATGGATAGATCGAGTATATATACAACAATCTTTTTCTTCTTTTCTCTAGTTATCGAGTATGGAAAGTACACACATGACTAGGATTCGTTAGATTTCTGTTTTTAAGTGTTGCAAATCAGAACATGGTGCAGTTGTAAATTGGGATTATGATTACATCAAACCGTCACACTGTGGATAGTTATAGAATTAAGGAAAGAGTGTCTCGTCTCTGCACAAACCAATCTTTTCTTATCAAATATTGGTACCGGTTGTAATTATTCAGTTTTGTCACATCGTAGAAAACGTGGTCTTATAGAAATGAAAATCTAGACTAACAAAATGTATGGAAGTTATTGAAGTTAAATACCAATAGAAGCCATAAATCATCAATTTACTTTGTTTTCTTCAAAGTTAGGACAAAATAAGATATATATATATATATATATATATATATATATTTAAAAATAACGGTGAACTTTTTATTTAAAAAATATTTAGTACTTATGTTTTTAAAAAATTTGAAATTCTTTTAAAAAAGGTTTTCATTATAATTTTTTTTAATATATTTACACTATATAGATTTCGGCATTTGGATGCTCTTCTACATTTATATCGCTTTTTCGTTGTTGTTTTACCTTGTAGTGGTGTTTTCAGTTGTACTCTAGCTTTTCGGTTTAGTTTGTTTCACTGTCCACGAAAATATCTTTGTTCTTCCGGCTTTTGGTTTCGAGGGATGTCGTCTTTCAACTCAGTTTGGTTTTGTTTTCGGAAGCATGTGGATCCTTGCTGGCTTTGTGTCTGTAATAAAATCTTTTAGGGGAAAAAAATGCAAATATTAATTTTTGTTAAGATTAACACGTAAATGGACATTACGTACATTATGTTAACTTGAGGCTGTTGATTGGGTAAAAACTTTCGGCAGTTTTTTTTTTTTGGCAGTAATTCATCACCGTTATAGAAAAACTGTATACTATTAACTTTTATGTCCCATAAATCATAAGGAAGTTCATAGCTTTTCATTTGGAAACAAAACATATCTCATACAGAGCATCATTAATTAGGAAGTTATGGTTTTGGAATTTGAAAACTTTACATTTAATAAACGGAAACAAAGCACATCTTAGGTCTTTCCTTTTTTGGTAAATTATGTACGTAATATATATATCACAACTTATTGGTGTAAGTTAAACTACTCTTATCGTGTCAACTATAAACTGCACCAAAGTCATTCCGCTGTGTTCGTACCGTGTGCCGGTTTCGCAGCTTATCGAGCGCTCCTCTTCCTGGACTCCTTATTCGCGGCAATGTAGCCCCGAAGACAGCAATTTTCAGCAGTCCATCTTCCAATATCCGTTTCTTTTCTTCTGATACTGTACCAATGAATTTTGAAGAGAATAAGTCGAAGTCGGTGCTTAAGAACTTCCCGGTCTTTAGCATCTTTCAAGATTGGAAGAATAAGTTTCTGCCAGTGAAAGAAGTATCTAGTGATGATGCTGCAGAAAAGACTACTACTTCTGCCATTGATTTGGCCCTCAACTCGGTGGTGAAGGTGTTCACCGTCTCTAGCAAGCATAGACTTTTTCAACCTTGGTAGATTAGAATGCAGAGTGAATCCACCGGCTCTGGTATTGATAATTTTATTCATATGTTAATTAATTTAGATAAGTATAGTAGGTAAAGAAAAATTCAATAAAAGAGTAGGAATGTTTATTTTGGCTCATATACTTAGCTTGGAATGGTTGTAGGTTTTGTAATCTCAGGAAAGAAGATTCTTACGAATGCTCATGTAGTGGCTGATCAAACATCTGTTAAAGTTCGAAAGCACGGTTCACCCAAAAAGTACAAAGCAAAAGTTCGAGCAATCGGGCATGAATGTGATTTGGCCATCTTAGATATCGATAGCGAAGAGTTTTGGGAGGGTCTGACCGCTTTGGAACTCGGGGACATACCCTCCCTGCAAGAAAAGGTCTACGTTGTTGGCTATCCAAAAGGTAAATTTTAATTCTCATATGACCAACCAAACAAATTAGGTTAACTATAAATATAGATTTGTGAATAACAAACCAAGAGGCTATTTTTTGTATATATAAACTTCTTTTAAAATCCATACACTTTCAAGTATTGAATCGTCTTGAGAAAAGGAATGCTATTTTGCATTGCGTAGAAATCATAAGAATATGTGCATATAGGTTGTGACAACAATTTCTATCATGCAGGTGGTGATACCATATCCGTTACGAAAGGTGTTGTGTCGAGAGTTGAACTCTTAGAATACAGTCACAGCCAGTGGCGGACCCAGGATTTATTTTCACCTGGGTCATAGATATTTTTTTAACATGTAAAAGAAGAAAAAATACACAAAAGCGAAAGAGGGGAGGCTCGAACTCGTTTAAAGGGGTGTCAATAATGTGGAATTTTGCCAACTGTGCTAGTATCTCTTTAAGGATTGTTATGCATTAAATTGTATTTGTAGATTTAACCTGGGTCAACTGACCACCCTTTCTCTTTAGTGGGTCCGCCACTGGTCACAGCGCCACTGAACTACTGGCAATACAAATAGATGCAGCTATAAATGATGGAAATAGTGGCGGTCCGGTAATCATGACAAAGTGGCTGGTGTAGCATTCGAAACTCTAGGTTGTTCCGATAGTATAGGGTAAGTTAAATTCAAATTGAAATATCTATATTGATATGAAAGTCTATCTCTGTGGACATGATATATAACCTTATATTTTATTTTTCTATTCATCTGCAGCTACATAATTCCCACTCCGGTCATTAGGCATTTTTTAGATGCTGTTGAAGAAAGTAGTCAACATGTTAGTTTCTGCTCAATAAATCTATCATATCAGAATATGGAGAATGATCAACTCCGTAACCATTTCAAAATGAGCGACGACATGACAGGGATTCTTATAAAAAACATAGACCCGCTTTCGGATGCTCACAATGTTCTGAAAAAAAATGATTTCATTCTCGCGATTGATGGTGTTCCTATAGGAAATGATAGTACAGGTAATTTTCGCTATATATATAATTTTCCCCGTTTTATTCACACTTTTACTAAATCTTTCCTTTGTGTACAGTCCCTTTTCGTAACAAGGAACGAATAACTTTCAAGCATTTGGTTTCTATGAAGAAACCATGTGAAAGAGCGTTACTCAAAGTCTTAAGAGAGGGAAAAGAGTATGAGTTTAATATTAGTTTAAAACCCGTAAGTCGTCCTTCGAAAATAAATTAAACTGCATCTTTGCTTCTACTTTTACCTGTTGGACTGGTTCACGTTTTGTTAGAACAAAGAATCATGTGAACGATTTTTATGTTTATCTATTGTACGCATGCAGGTGCCACCGCTAGTTCCAATGCATCAATTTGACAAGCCTCCAAGTTATTATATATTCGGGGGTCTTGTTTTTGTACCTCTAACTCAACCATACATTGATCGTTCTTGTATTTGCGAATGTTGTGTTAAAAAGATGCCCACAAAAGACGGTGAACAAATTGTAATAATTTCTCAGGTTCGTAATTTTTTCCCCCGCATTCATTTTTAAACGTGATAATTTTGAGAGCTCAAGTTTTGTTTCCTGGTACAGATTTTAGAGGATGATATCACTTCAGGACTCAGTGTTTTCCACTTTTAAAACGTAAAAATTAATTTATCGAGTTTATTAAAATTTTATCCTGATACAGATTCTAGAAGATGACATCAATACAGGATACAACATTTTTGAAGATTTGCAGGTAATGTATTTATTGCCTACTCTTAGTTTCACACTATTTTTATTTTTAAACAGAAATTACAAAAAGAGAATATATATTTCACACTGTAAAGTTTGTTTTATTATGATGGAAACAGGTGAAGAACATCTATATAAGCTCATAGAGGAATGCTGCACAGAAAATTTGTTGATGGACTTGGAACAAGATAATATTATCGCCCTCGATTATAAATCTGCGAAAAAAGCCACTTCTAAGATCTTGAAAAAACTCGAAATACCCTCGGCCATAACCAAGGACCTTCAGCCTAGACAGTTGAATAGGCGCCGCAAAGTTCCTCGATAGAGAAAGAAACATTAATTTGGCCAGTGGGTCAGCTTCTGATGCAGCTTCACCCTTTCTAGGATTGTCACATTTTAAAAGAAATTAATAATTACAGTTTAATTTTAGGTGTTTGATTTTCTTAACTTTTTTTTGTTATTACCAAATCCAATAATAGAGGATTATATAACTGTTATTGTAGAGAAAGTGATGTGGCTTCGGGAAGCCCAAATTTTGGATATCAAACTGACTCTTCACTCTTAAATAAGTTCTCTTTAAAAGAGCCTTAGAAGTTAGAAGCTCAACATTAGGGTTCGGCACAATGTACTCGTCTTCCCTTCAAACACTCTTTGATAGCCGTGGGAACTAAAACTTGCTGGTTTCGGCTTATCCAAAGAGCTTTCTGTTCTTGAGATGTTGGGGGTGGTATCCTTCTTGTAATGGGAAAATCTTACACGTGGAGGCTATATGAGGATATCTCTCCGGTGGCCACAGAGTTCTTGATGCAGGGCTTTGCGTGGCAGCCTGCAGAGAGGGCCACCGTGTATTAGCTCTTGGACCATTCTTTTGTTGCGGAAAAGCTTCCGTTTCTTCTTTCTTTCATAAGGAATATTGCCAAAACATGAGGAATTTGATTCCAAAACCACAAGGCTTGGACTAGTGAGAAGGAAAGTGAAACATCTTCTGGTGACGGCTCTATGAGTGAAATGTTTTTATGTTTCGGTTGAGTTTACGTGTTTACTTGTTTTGCAAGAAACTAATTAATGTGACTGTTTTTTTTTGGTTAATGTATGTTTCGTATATGTTTTAAAGTGAGTATACAGTTCGAGCAATGAGTATTAAAAGAAATAAATAAAATAGTAAATAAATAAATAACAGGGATTTCTGTAAAAAGAATAAACCTACTTTCGGATGCTCACAAAGTTCTGAAAAATGTGATGTTATACTCGCTATTGATGGTGTTCATATAGGAAATGATAGTACAGGTAATCATACTATGTGTGTGTTTATTTTCATTTACACCCAATTTACTAAATTTTCCTATGTATACAGTTCATTTTCGTAAACAAGATCGAGTAAGTTTCAAGCATTTGGTTTCTATGAAGAAAACATGTGATACAACGTCATTTAAAGTCATATTAAGAGAAGAAAAAGAACATGAGTTTAATATAAGCCTAAAACCCGTAAGTTGTCGTTCGAATTTTTACTAAGTAAATAATTGGTTCCATTTTGTGAGCGATTTTTACAATTAAATATGTATGCAGGTGAAACCTCTAGTTCCAGTGAATCAATATGACAAGCCTCCAAGTTATTATATATATGGGGGTCTTGTTTTTGTACCTCTAACTCAACCATACATTGATCGTTCTTATATTTGCGAATGTTGTGTTAAAAAGATGCCCACAAAAGCCAGTGAACAAATTGTAATAATTTCTCAGGTTCGTGTTTTTTTTTTTCCGCATTCACTTTTTAAACGTGATAATTTTGAGAGCTAAAGTTTTGTTTCCTGGTACAGATTTTAGAGGATGATATCACTTCAGGTCTCAGTATTTTTGAAGATTTACAGTTACAGGTAATGTATTTATTGTTTACTTAGTTTCTCACTCGAGTTACTTCAAAAGTGTTTTCCCTAAATACATATTTATGGTGGATATAGGTGAAGAAATTGAATGGAGTGGAAGTGGATAATTTGAAGCATCTATGTCAACTTATAGAGGAATGTTCCAACGAGTATTTGAGGTTTGACTTGGAAGACAATAATTTTTTTTTCCTAGAACATAAATCTGCGAAAAAAGCCACTTTTAAGATCTTGAAAAGTCTCAAAATACCATCGGCCATGTCTGAGGACCTTCAGCCTAGACAACGGAATAACCGCCGCAAAGTTCCTCGGCAGAGCAAAAAACATTGAGTCAGCTTCCGCTACAGCTTGATCATAGGATTTAAAGGCAATTACTTAACTAAATTTAATTTTGTTGTTTGATTTTTTTTTTTTTGCTGTTACCAATTCAAATGACTTATTTTATGTACTCATATTCGAGATGAAGTTATAAAAGGGTTCGGGAAGCCCAAATTTTAAGTGTCAAACTGACTGTTCACTTAGGATCCGATTAGTAAACATTGGAGTAATTAGGTGAATGCCCGTGGCGTAGCGCGGACATTTTCATATTTGTGTTTATTTCTATTGATTTAGTGGCAAGTTTTGATAGCTAAATTCTATGTGCTGTTATATCATATACAATCAATGTTTTTAAACTAGACTCAGACGGTGAACCGCACTACCTATTCGGTCGGTCACTGGGTCAACCAGGTTCGACTACGGGTCAATTTATTCAAATTTATTTAATGTATTCAATATTTCTAGAGATTATATAGTTTTCAAAATATAAAAATAAAAATATTTATATATTCTATGTTTAACAAAATATGAAGTCTAACAATAATAATAAAGTGATTAAAGTTTTAAAATTGAACTAAAACCGTTTGAGAAGAACTGAAAAACTGAAAAAGTTCTAAAAATAATTGAATAGTGAATACACTATAAGTATAAAACTTTATATTTTATTCCAAAAAATCAAAATCAAATGCATTTTGTTAAACACAGGCCCGACCGGTTTAACCGGTTCACCTGGTCGCTGGTTAATGGTGAGATTTTGTGGGGTTTTCCGGTTTTGAAACTGCCGGATAATAGTACTAAACCCAAACCGAAAAATTCTCCGGATCGCGGGTTAACCGGTTGGACCGGACGGTTTGGGTCGAGCGTGTAAACAATGCATATTCCTCAAACGATTCGTAACCAATGGTCGATCTCATCGAACCTGGCCCGCTGGCCGTATCGTCTGCTCCATGAAAATCCCTCCTCATCTCTGGTAACAACAACAATCCCTAATTTCGATTTTGAAAAAAAAGATCCCTAATTTTGAATTGGTTGTTGAGGAAAGAACGCATGCAAATTCTTACACGACGGAGCAACGGTGACTCTGGTGGATTTGATTGGATCAGCAGTGATTTACACAGCCGCAGTTTAACATTTGGGAGTTTCATAAATGTTGCTTTTCTTGATGTAAATCATTCATTATTTGTTTTTCTTTAATCTCTCAATCTTTGTTTGAGCAAACCATGCAAGTTGATAGATAGTTTGTTTGTGTGTGAATTTAAATAATATGCTAGGTTGGAATCACATTACACTCTTTTAGTATCAGTGATTAGGTTTTGTCCTTTTATGACCTTTCGTTTAGTGGTCCATATTCTACTTATCAGCAGACAGCCTTTTCTCATAATGATGTGTTTTATAGGAATGAGACCATCAAGAGACACTAAGGAAGTACGATAAGCCACTCTCTCCATTAAAGCAATGTGAGAGATCAGAGATCTAATATTGTTGAATGATATAACAATAACATATGATGTCCAATATATGTTAGTCCGGTTTTCTTTCATTAGCCTATCGAGAAAAGAATCGGGAAACCACTACAAAAAAAGATTACATTGATAGCATTTAAGCATAGCACGATTTTCGATTTTGCTATGAAAAAGACTACGTCGGATTGGAATACTCTATTATAGCATTTTATAAATGCTATGCCGAATTTTTTTTTGGTTTCACGCCTATCTTTTAAGTGCCCGCTTAAGTGAAAAACAAGCGGTTCATTTTTCCTCTTAACACTTAGGGAAAAAATCCTCTATCTCTTCTATTCTCCAAGTCTCCATCTCCAAACCCTAATTTCAATTCACCTTATTGGCTGCAGAGCTTTCTGGATTCACAAGCTCAGTTTCAGGAATTGCATTGGAGCGAGAAGATCGGATTCTCGTCGGATTGAATTCCACCACTGGAAGCGGAATCTTCGAATATCCGATGAGATTCGCGTCTTCTTCCTCAGATCGTTGAAGAAACAGTTTCTTGCGTCTAGGCTCGTCGGCATCCTTCGATTCCGGCGATGGACGTTTCACGGGGCTGGTGGTTGAGGTGGTTGAAGAGGAGCCGAAAGATCCGAAGCTGAAGATGGTGCCAGATACTTCGTCGACGACTTCAATCTCTCTCTCTCGACCGCCGCTTTATCCCTCTCAGTCTCCCTCTCTCTTTTTCCCCCTTTCCTTCGATTTTGTCATAAACCCTAATTTTACTTCTTTATTTCGTCTTGTTTTTGCTACAGGTTATCCTAAGAGATTCAAATCGAGAAGGGAAAAAATCTCTGAGCTTCTTTTATCTTGTAGAGTGAATCGATGCATCAGATGCGACCATCTCGAGCTTACGATTCCTGGGGACGACGAAGAGGGAGAGGCTAATTTGGGATGTGGAGTCGCCGGTGATGATGGTGTTACGAGGGTTGATGTTGATGAAGATTATGAAGAAGCTGGTGGTAGTAAAGAGAGCAAAGCTAATAGATTATAGATGAGATTTTTGATCTAAAATCGCAATCAAAAATCTTTGTTGATTCCATTGATGTGAAGCTTGATTCTGATTGTTTCTTGTTCTTGTGTTTGCAGCCAATCTCGGTGTTGCTCGAATCCTTGAGAAAGCTTCAATTGATGTCTTTGAATTTGGATATTCTTAAGGTCGGTCTCTAGTGGATTAGTGTATGAAGTTTGTTGTTGTTGATCTTAAGGTTTTGAGATTCTTCTTTCAGAGTACTGAAATCGGAAAGGTTGTTAATGGTTTGAGGAAACATGGGTTTTGATAAGATTCGCCAACTCTCAAAGACTATTATCCTGTATGAGTTTTATCTTTCGTTAAAGAACACGAAATTTGGCAATTTCTTTACTCTTTTAAATGTGCCATTAAGGTTTTCATGTGTATATGCAGTGAATGGAAGGAGTTGGTAGCAGAAACTCAAAGCTTTTGATGCAGACGCAAGAAGTGAAAAGCTCCAGGACCTTAACAAGAAGTGAGTGTGGGAATCAAAGAGTTTTAGTCGTATTCTTGAGCAGGGAAGTAACGGTTTTAATCCTTCTTTGTTCATGGCAGAAACTCAAAGCTCTTGATGCAGACGCAAAGTTCCAGTTTGCTAAGAGGAAACTTCAAGCGAGCTACCAACAACATGAGAACGGTTTGTTCCTTTACCTCTTGTGATTTTTGACTGTGAACATTTGTGTTTGCAGGTAGATTCAGGCTGGGACATTGATGAATAACTATGCACATATATTTGATGCAAAACCTCTAATAGGTTTGCCTCAGCAGGACCTCTAAAAGGAATTCTTAGGTATACAGATGAAGATGTTGTATCTCTTCTTTTTCTTCAAAGTGATATGAATATCCTGAGTTTTGGCTTTGTGGTTGATTTCGATTTTGTTGTAATAGGTCAAGTATGTTTGATGCCAATGATGGGATTCATTGAGCAAGTCCTTTGGCCAATATTTTGTTACTGTGATGAAATGACAAATCACGAGCTGATGATGGCGGGGAACCACGATATCTCGTTTAGGCAGGAGCATTATATGGAAGCTCGACAGAATTATGAGCATTTTAATTTTATTTCCATTTTTTTTGTAAAACTTTGATCTAACTCTTTTGTTGGTTTGTAATGTTAACAATTATGTAAACATATTTTGTTTAAGTTTAATTGTCTTTTCATTTTAATATTTTCCGAAAAAATAGCTTAAAAAAAACAAAATTGACCAAAATATATAATATAAAAGGATTATTATATTTAATATATACCTAACTAATAACAACAAATAAATGCTATTAAAGGTAGTAATGGCATTCGATTATTGCTATGAAACAATAAATAAAGACATTTAAAAAGTGCTATTGTAGATGAACATACTATAGCAGACAAAATTAATGCTATTGTAGGTGGGGTATCTACCATAGCTGCCGCAATCATAGCAGTTGTTATTTCGCTATGTATTACCTATGATAGCATTTTTTCCGCGCTAAGAATGTAAGTTTTTCTTGTAGTGAACATAATATATGTTAGTCCGGTTTTCTTTTATGACCTGTTTTTTTTTTTTTGAACATCGAGTTGGCTTCATATTCTGTAAGCCAATAAGAATCACAATCTCTGACATGGTATTTATATTGGGCAGGTTGTAATACTATATATGCATAAGACAAAGCGTCCTCATGCAAAGGAGGTTCAGCTCAGAGCTCTCACTCTTTTTGAATACTAAGTGTTTTTCACCAGTTTTTCTTAGAAACAGAACACGACATGCATAGAGGAAAAGGACAGAATCAATGTGACACCCGGGTTTTACTTCAATAACAAGGCATGTCACGAGCTAACTTATAACTCATGTAGTTCATACTTCACCGGAAATAACCAATATTTCCATTAATTCAACTTAAACGTCTTGCAATTCATAAAATGCATAAGTATTCCAAAACTCCAGCAAAAAAAGAATAATGAAACGCAAATTCCGAAAACCAACACCAACTGACAAACTCCAGCCACTACTCCTCACCATTACCTGCAAGAGAAAGAGAGGGATGTGCAATCTAATATTACTTTGCGAAGGTAACGGCTCAACAAGGTGAATCCGTGACGGTTCAAGCCCACGGTGGTGTTCAATCCTCATGGCTCAACAATTAAACAACAACAGATCAACAAAACAAAAAACAAAGCTAGAAACTTCACGTACAAGCTACTTAATATGTGCAGGGTTTCCTTACCCTTAACAGTTATGGCTACTCCGATGTAAGCGACTGACTCGTGGTAACAAACTCCGACGACACGGTGGCTGCCGTGGTTCTCCGGTTTAGATCTGGTGGCCTTCTTTCTCTCCACTTTTCTATTGACGAGATTACCGCCTTCTCCATCATTTTTTTCACGAGAGACGTCACGTCTCCTCCTCCGCGAAATTCACAGCAACAACAATACTAGGACGATGGCCTAGATAACTTAGCAAAGGTGGCTGCGATCCCAATCTTATCGGCTTAGGGTTTTCAAGCTCGAGATTCTCTTAAGCGGCGTTAGAGATGAAGATACATACACATAGTCCAACAACCAATTTTAGAAATTGGGGATGTTAGAATCAATATATGATTCTTACAATAAAATGAAATTGGAAAAGCTTGTAGGCCAAATATCACTGCTGATGATAAAACTCTAACATAACTTACATACACAAAAGGATAGAGAAGAAAGAGAATGATAACTTTTATTCTCATTAATCCAATTATTGTATTATACATTGTTTACACACCCGACCCAAACTGTCTGGTCCGACCGGTTAACCTGCGATCCGGATACTTCTTCGGTTTGGGTTTAGTGCTATTATCCGACAAATTCAAAACCGGAAAAACCCACAAAATCCCGCCATTAACCCGCAACCCGGTGAACCGGTTAAACTGGCCGGGCTTATGTTTAACAAAATGCATTTGATTTTGGTCTTTTGGAATAAAATATTAAGTTTTAGACTTTTAGTGTATTCACTATTCAACTATTTTTACAACTTTGTCAGTTCTCTGGTTCTTCTCAAACAGTTTTAGTTTGATTTAAAAAATTTCATCACTTTATTATTATTGTTAGACTTCATAATTTGTTAAACATGGTATAATTATTTATATTTTTATATTTATAAAACTATATAATCTCTATAAATATTGAATACATTAAATAAATTTGAAATAATTGACCCGTAATCGAGGCCGGTTGACCCAGTGACCCAATAGGTAGTCCGGTTTACCTCCCCGGTCGTGTTTAAAAGCATTGGGAATATGTATAACAGTGTGGTAAATTCGTAAAGTTTGATTGCTTTGCCTTTTCGTCTTCATCATATTTTTAAGGGCTCATAAAAAAGAACATTGCTGCTAGAGAAAGTGGAAGGATTTGGTTACAGATTTGAGAGTGAGATTAAATATTAAGGAAAGAGTATCGTCGAATCACCTATGATTACTCAAATCCCATATATCACACTTATATACATTAATTATATTATTCTATGTAATACCTTTAATTATGCCCTTTGATTATGTTATGTGCTTATATATAAGTTTTAACCTTTCATTCAATAAGACAATAACAACAATACAATTCAATACTCTCTATTTACATTAAATGAAAGATTTATTTAACTTTTGTGGAATCTAAAACAGAGAATAAAAAACAAAAGATGGAGACGAAAGACCCTTCATTTTACTTTGAATTTTAAAAATAAAAACATGGGGTGTTTTCTCACTCGTTATTAAAATATAGGTCACTACGTGCCATTTTTTCCATGCTGACGTGACAAACAGATGGAGAGAGATGACATTCTTTCATATATAGAGTATGACTAGTATAATATAGAAAAAATAAGATGAAAAATAAGAGAAGAACAGAAAAGTAAAGAAAAGCAAAAAGCAGAAGAATTTTTCTCTCGTATATTTGAAATGGGATGAATTCTACCTTCTTCTTTTTTGTCATCCGAAATTAATTAGAGCTTAAAAGAACCATTCCTGAGGAATGTTGTTTACATATGTGATATGAAGTGGTTATGTACAAACTTTTCGTGGTAGATTATCCGCTTTTACATTAGCACTACGAGAAATTAAAGATAAAGGGATAAATTCTACCTTTTTACGTTGTTTTTTTGAAGAATTGGGAAGAAAACAAAATCAACTGCTTTTTATCTGACTGCTTACATTTAAGTACAAGACAAAATAATTTTTTTTCTCATTACTTTTCTTCTATGAGAGATTACTAGTTAGACCCATAGTATGATTTAGAGTAATTGAGAGGAAATGAATGGGGAGAAAAAGAAAAGTGATAGTTAAAATAAATGTAAATAAAAAAAAGTTTTAATTTGATTGATAGTTAATGAGAGTAAGTGGGAGTAATTGAGAGTAATTAGAAGGATTGATTAAAATATATTATTTTATTTATTAAAAAGAAAATTATTAATTATATTAAAAAAAATTAGATAACATTAAAAAATAAAAATATGTTCCTTTATAATAAACAAATATTCAAGTTAAAATCTAGTGACGACGTCGAGATCCACGTTGGTTTACCGATCATAAATATTCGGCAATTTGATCACGTACTATATGTATATGTATTATTGCCTCAACGTGATGTTACATTAAGGTTTGGCCATTTGTGAAACTTTCACCAAATAGTTTCTTGTGAATGGCCAAACCTTAATGTAACATCACGTTGAGTATCATTTTGGGCACAAATGATTAAAATTATTGCAACACTCTCATCAAGGATTATGTGTTTTGATTTTTCTAAGCCATATTTCTCATGTAGTAAATTATTTTAAATTACTCCTGTCACACTCTTCAAAAAACGATGATGAAAGCAAGTTTTTAGTTTTTACCGTTCACTATTAATTTTGATCCACAAGTATTTCTTTATTAAAATAATCAGAAAAATAAAGTGGAATATTTTTTTGTTCAATATAGACCTTGATAAAAGACGGTTCAAAGATAGAGCGAACTGTACCATAATATATATATATATATATATATATATATATATATATATATATATATATATATTACCATTCACGTAACTAATAAGTAGTATAAGTGTACTTGTTAAAAAAATTATAAGATATTTTTGTATTATCATTGAAAACGTGCAAAAATCATAATAAAATGAAATCGTTAGGCTTTTTTTTACCTGCTCCAATTTTGAAGTGTTTCACGCACCTATGTTTTGAGTTTGAAGTGTGTTTCTTCTGTGATATATTGGCTCCGAATGGAGAAAGCGTACCGGGCGGAGCGGATCAAGCGGTTCAAGCGTATCAAGCAGAACAAAAGCGGATCAAGCAGATCTGACGTTACAAGTGCGGATCAAGCGGTTCGAACGCTTCAAAATATGTGTTGAATGGTGAAAGCGGATCAGAAAGTGCGGATGAAATATTTATATTATAAAAATATTAATTTTAAATAAAATATTTTACATAAACTATACATATTCAAAATTTTGTTAAAATAAATTATCAATATTGGTTTACATATTCTTAAACATGTATTTAAACAAAATGCACTAAAAATAACTATAAATTAATTCAAGTATCATAATAAAAAGGGATGAGATCTTAGACAATACAAGTAAAAATATATAATATACGTAATTTTAGTAATTTAAATCATTACTCCCAATTTTTGTTAGAATAACTTAATATTTGGTTAATTTGCAATTTCAAAATTAAATATTACAATGTTCTATTCTCTTTTTTTTTTTTTTTAGTTTGGTTTAGTTCATCGGTTATGGTTATTTTAAATATGTAGTTTTTTCAGCTAAGTGTGAAAATATTTATATGGGTTATCAAAATTAATATCTGTGATTTTTTTATAGTTTTTCAATATTAAATATTAATAATAAAAAAATCACATCTGTGACACACAAAACACATCAAATTGGAAGCATTCCTATTATTAAGTGTTTTAGATACAAAATAATAACAAAAAAATGTTAATAAATAGAACATATGTGGTACATTGAATTAATAATCCATGAAAAAAAGTTTAAGGTACAGTAATACTATAGTCATGATAAGTAATAAATACGTACATCATATCATGAAGTGCATTAAATTAATACACTATAATAAATACAACATTGCTATATTACATTAAAAATAAAGTTTAAACTAAATAATCATGTGGAAATATTGATAAGTGCAGCAGAATACATCAAAAATGTAGCGTATCTACTGTATAAGGTGGATCAAAAATTTCCTTCACAAATTCTGCCCACTTTGACTGTAGCTCTACAAAATATTAGTTTTTTATTCAACTTTTTAAAAAGCCACTTGATGAACAAATAAACGTGAATGGCAACATATTCTGCGTTACGACCGCTTTGTCCAAGAACCACTCTTGAACCGCCGTTCCATTCACAGCCATCGGCTCTGAATGGAGAAAGCGTATCAGGCAGAGCGGATCGAGCAGATCAAGTGTTTCAAGCAGAACAAAAGCGGATCAAGCAGATCTGGCGGTACAAGTGCGGATCAAGCAGATCGAACACTTTCAAATATGTGTTGCATGGTGAAAGCGGGTCAAACAGTGCAGTTAAAATATTTATATTATTTAAAATGTTAATTTTAAGTAAAACATTTTATATAAACTATACATACTAAAAAAAATATTAAATAAATTTACAAGATTGGTTTAACATATTCATGAACATATATTTAAAATATATATATTTATAAATACACTAAAATATTTAACTAAGTCATTTAATTTCTATATTACTTTTTATTTTTGAACAATTAATTGTAGTAATTCAAAAAATTATATAATACTGTTTTAGGTACAAAATAATAACATAAAATGTGGTACATTGAATTTATAATCCATAAAAAAATTTTAAGGTAATAATCGTGATAAGTAACTAATATATACATCATATGTAATATATTCAATTAATTAATAAGGTGTAATAAATACATCATATATGTGAATGCTATGTTATATTAAAAATAAATTCTAAAGGAAGTAACAACATAACAAATAGTAATGATTATAAATATTAGAGATTTATTTATAGTTTGACTAAATATGTGACGAAGAGTAGCAGATATAGTTCAAGTAATACAAGAGATCATTTGAATAATAGACTAGGTTTTGTGTAATATGCTTTGTTTTTAATATTAAAAAATAAGATAAAGGGTGAACCACCAAATACACCAAAGGAATGCCATGTAAATGATGCGTTTCAACTGTGCATGGTGGATCTTAAATTTGCTTCACAAAACTATAAGCGGTTCAATAATATTTTAATATTAAAATAGAGAAACGCTTTTCACCTTTAGTCACAAGTCCTGAATGGAAGAAAAATATATGGTTCATTCGCACCGCCATTAAACCGCCTTTGGTCCGTATTCACATATATATTATTTATGTATTCACATATGTATTATTTATGTAAAATATTTTATTTAAAATTAACATTTTGTACAATATAAATATTTCATCTACACCGCCTGATCCGCTTTTACCATTCAAGACATATTTGAAGCGTTTGAATCGCTTGATTCGCATTTGTACTGTGAGTTACGCTTGATCCGCTTTTATTCTGCTTGATACGTTTAATCCGCTAGATCCGCTCCGCTTGATAAGCTTTCTCCATTCGGAGCCTATAGAATCATCTACATGTGGTTCAAAGTATGTTATTATTATTTACTTGTAGAAACATAAAATATTATTTAAACTTAACTTAACACGTTAATATGACTATATACCATTTTACTAAGGAGGGGTTATTGGTTCATGGATTTATAAGGAATTAAAAATCCAAACAAAAATCATTTGTTATTCAATCATTGATTTTAAAATTTTAATTAAAATCATGTGTTATTGGTTCTATCATTTATAAATACTAGTTAAAATCCTATGTTATTCGTTTAGTCATTTGTTTTTGGATTTGAGAATTCAAATTATGTTTTAAATGGATTTGAATGGAATTAAAAGAGGAAAATAGAAGGATTCAAATCCATAGGTAAACACATGTTATTTCAAAATCTATATATCTTAATTTCATAATTAATAGAAATTTTCAAATTCTATATGGATTTACAAATTAATAAACCAATAACACCCCCTAAACATTAGTTTCATAATTAGTAATTATTAATGATTAGATTAAAATACTTTTTTTTCTTTCTGAAAACAATATGTGTATACTAAATTTTATGAAACTGATCTAATTTCAATGTTTATTCAACATATATAAAAACTAATAATATATATGTTCCAAAGTAATACATATTACAAAGAAAAATTACTCAAAGGTTAAGTAAAAACCATTATAGTACAACAATTATAGATAAAAAAAAATGGTTAAAATTTTAATTTTAGGCATAAAATATTCTTTAAAATAAAAATGTGTGGGTAAAAATAGCTCAAATAAACAAATTTATGGATAAAAATGATCGGAAAAAAAATTATGAGCAAAAAAAATTCATTGAATTTTATTTTCCTAGAGCCACAACATAATATATATATATATATATATATATATATATATATATATATATAAAATGAACTCTATAATTTATATGTTTAGGGCTATTTTAAATTTTGTTTAGGGGCAAATTAAATGTTTAAACCGGCAAAAATACTTATAAAAAATAATTTTATTCAATTACGGTTAAGAAACTACTTAGCTATTATTCAATGACAGCAGAACAACCGAAAGATTTAAGAAATAAGGTAAGTCTAAGTATAAGGGTAGTCACTACCCCACCTATGTTCTTTTTGCACTTATTAATAGTTTAGCATAGGCTGCATGGCAAGTAGATATAATAAATTTTATCAACAAAAATAAACTTATATATACTTCCTTACTTTAACTCTCCGTCTCTCTGCTTCCTTCTGTATCTGTCTCCAGTGAATGTCAAAGTTTCAGAAAGAGTTTCCCTATATACTTCTTTTTCTAAAAATAGACCAAATTAACACCCAAATTTCAAAGTTCGGGTTTCTTCTAAAAGACGCTCCGGAAATTTAATAACTTTTTCTAAAAACAGAAAAGGTTGTTTGGAAATTTTTTTTGTTTTATCTCTCTCTCTCTCACAAATTAAATTTCATTCATTATACATACTAACCCCTCTCTAGCTCTAACCACTAGTATACTACATTCAATAGTTATTACTTATTATCGTATAATATAAAACTGAATGCTCTACGGTATTAATTTATTTTTTTTAATTTTAAAAACTTATTAAATTATATTTTTTATAAATTATCTGATCCATATCTATTATTTGATTTTTCTGTCTCATATTTATTAGATATATTTAGAGAATTGTTTAAAAGAACAAAAATTATCGAATAAAAAATATAAGATAATGTCTACCTAATCTCTACACGCCATTGTCCTTAACGATTAATTTATTTTAATATTTAGTGTTATGTAAAATATTTTATTCAAAATTTATAATAAATATTTGATCGGCACTATTTGATCCGCTTTTACTATTCAAACATATTTTAAGCACTCAGATCCGCTTGATCCGCATTTGTTTTGCCAGATCCGCTTGATCAATATTTTTTTTGCTTGATCCGCTATCTCCATTCAGAGCCATAGTATAAAATTTGATGATCCACTTTTGTGTGGACTGAGTGGTTGTTCTATCTGTATATATATTTTAAAAAATCTGAAAAGAAATTGTATGAATTACCCAAATCTGATCTATTACACCATGTTTCTTTATATAGATTATCGTAATTTATTACTATAATTTGATCGTTGCATGTTAGGTTCGTGTTCTAATTTTATTAGTTCATTAATATCATTGCGTGAATTGTTTGATCAAAGTAGTTTAGTGGTTAATATTATCGGTTATGCCATCGTAATAGCCGTTATGCTGCTTGTTTATTTTTAAGTCATTAATTGGTCGTTATTAAAGGAAATTAATTGCATTGTTTGTTGATTATAATTTAGTTGCATAATGTTGTTGATAGCAAGCATGTTACGTTGTTGTGTATTGATTGTTGATTGTTTGTGTAGTATTGCTTACGATAAAAAAAGGTTAATGTTGAGTGATTGCTTGCTAATATAGATGATAAGTATTTTTCTTACTTAGTTATACTTGTAATATGGTCGAGTTGTTAGTCATTTTTATGATTATAGCATGGCGATTCCGAGATTTTCCCAAGGGCTCAGAGTGGATCGCTACCCTCGAGTGTTGCCTGATGAGGTAGTAAAAGTTATGACGTTAAGGGATTTAGGTCTCTTGTTAACGGTTTGGGAAAGGAATGTGTTACTTTTAGCCTTTGTGGGTAAGGGTCAAAAAAACATTGCCTAGTGAAAATCCGTATTGCATAAGTTTAAAGGCCTTAGGTGAATTATAGTATCGTATGAAAGTAAGTTGTAAGTTATGTTGCATGTACTATATCTGTAATGAGTATTTGTAGCTTCTGTAAGCGTCGTTGTTGTGTTTCCTTTATTTAATTATTGTAGCTTACTTGTCGCTTTCTCTCCGAGATTCTGTTGTGAGCTCTGGCGTATGCGGCGGGGTTGTCAAATGAGAGATTCCACACTGTTGGAGATATTGACGCATAGCAACATACTCACCACCATTTTCTGAGCAGAGGTTGACAATTCGAGTATGAAATCAATTTTCAACTAGAGCTTTGAAGATTGGAAAATTTTCTTTGACTTGAGACTTGTGTTTTAGTGGGTAAAACCAAGTATAACGTGTATAGTGATCAACGAAAATGAGATAGTATTTGCTGTTATCAACGGATGTTAGTGGTGATGTCCAAACATCGGTGAAAAGAAACTCAAGAGGTCGGGTGGATTTAATGATATTTTCAGCAAAAGAGAGTTTGTGACTTTTATTAATATGGCAATGAGAACAAAGCAAATTTGTGGAAGAAGAAGAAGCTGAAACAGGAAGTGAAAAAGAATTGATAACTGAAGATAAATAGGTGGTGAAGGATGACCCAATCTTGAATGCCACGAAGCTAATGTCGCTTTGTTATTGGAAGACGCAAAGAGAGCTGTAACTTGCGGTGCTGAGACGGGCCACTCATACAACTCATTCTTGGTTCGTCTCTAAGGAAAAGGCGCCCCCCCCCCCCCCCCCCCCAGCTTAGATCTTTCACTTGAAAATGAGCCGGGAAAAATTCGACCGATACTTGATTAGCATTACAAAGACGATAAACCGAAATCAAGTTTTTGTGAATATCAGGAACACAAGGGTTGCCTGTAGGTGGCATCCTGTACTATAGTCGCTCAACTAGAATCACCCTGTACTATTGACCTCTACCCAATTCACCCTATACTAATTAAAATCTTCCCAATTCGACCTAATCTTCTAATTTCTACGTATTTCAACAAATTCAATCAATCTACTTAATTTCGTTTAAAAATCATAATATCGCGATTACTGTACCGCGTTTATAATAAATCGAGTTTAAAAACCCTAACCCGACTAGTGTGAACTTTATTAAGATGAAGTTTACGTGTTTGAGAAGGTAAGAAGGCGGAACTAGTGTGAGAGATCGTAAGTGGCGAGCCATCTCCAATTATGACATCGTCACCCCCATGATATTATTGGTGAAGAGATTAGCGAGATCATTCGTCATGTGGTGGGTAGCTCCACTGTCAAGGAACCAGCCGTTTGCATCATAGGCTGCTCCCATTGCGAAATTAGCTCGAGGTTGCCACAGAATGAAAGGACTAGGCAGCGACGGAGCTGATTGAGGAGACCGGTTTTGGAGTTGCGGACAGCGTTTGGCAGATTGCCCTTGAATGCTGCAAATTTGACAGCGACCAAGGTATGGATGAGGCGTCCTTTGCTCCGACTTGTTGTAGGATGGTTGCCATTGGTTGTTATTGTTGTACCTTTGCTTGTTGTTATTGTTGTTGTAGTCACCACGACCATGAGAGTTGTTGCGTTCTGTGGCAACATTGGCAAGTCACTGGTATCACTGATGAAGATGCTTTGTTGAGGAGCTTGGCTTCTTGATTCAACAGACGCTCATGAACATAGGCGAGGGTCGGCGAAACATCACGTCCCTCGATTTGATCAACAACTGGTCTATAGTCTTCAGGCAGTCCATCAAGGATGTGTTCAATCTGATCGTCATGCTCGATTGGTTTCCCAAGGCTAGCAAGCGTATCAAACCGTGACGTTAAGCCTTGAAAGTATTCATCAATGGTGTGACTTCCTTTCATCCAAAGCTTCAGCGTATCCTTCAGTTGTTTAACATGGGCACGGTGTTGGTTGATAATTGAGTTTTCAGTTAATGGTTATAAGTTTGTGTTGTTTTACTCAAAAGTCACAAGTAGGAAGAGACACAACTCTTCATGTGTTGTGTCTATTTGTTTTCTATTTAAACTCATTGTATCGTCATGCAGAGCCGTACCTGAGCACAGCAAGGTGAAGCTGTTGTTTTGGGCCCCCAAAATTTTAGATATTTTTATTTACAAAATAGGCCCCCAAATTTATTTTACTTTTGTAAAAAGGCCCCTAATTTTAAAAACTACTATAAAACCCTTAAACTTTTTTAGGCCCCCAAAATTTCAGGGCCGGCCCTGTCGTCATGTGAATATCAACAAGTTTCAGATTCAATAAAAGTTTTCTATTTCGTTCTTGTCTTCTTTAAAAAGAGAAGAAGAGATCATTATCTCTTACTCTGTTTCTTCATAGTCTCAATAATCCAACACACGGCTGGGTTTAGGGTACGTCTCGGCTAATGTTCTCCAGATCTCACTGACAGTGGTGGTATATCCTTCAGTTGTTTAACATAGGCATGGCTGGGTTTAGCGTACGTCTCGGCTAGTGTGCTCCAGATCTCACGGGCAGTGGTGGTACGGGAAAGAAGTGATTGAACCGAGAGCATGATAGATCCAAGCAGGAAACTGTAAATGAGTTGATCGTGACGCTGCCACAAGACAAACGCTGGATTGGGAGTGAAAACTTCGTCACGGCTCCATCTTCCACGATCACAACTGATGAAGAAATATTAGTAAAGAAGATGAATTATTAAAAAAAAACACAGTATCTTAAAGAAATATTGTCCTATTGAAAAATTACAATGTTTTAGGAATTACTAAGGAGCTAAATTACAATATTTCTTTAAGGAGCTAAATTTAAAGCTGTTAACAAAAAAAAACAATATTTCTTTAAGATACTGTGTTTTTTTTTAATAATTCATCTTCTTTACTAAATTCACACTCAAGTTTCAGATTCATAATTCAATTCATGTTTTTTCTATAATCACATGCATATTTGTAAAATTACATGTAATCCATAAAATAACATGGATGTGGTCTTCTTATCTGCGTTGCAGCCCATTTACCATATTGACAAGGCAATCGTTAAATTGCCACATGGTCTTTGTTCGCTCAAACGTTCATAAATTTTTTAGGCATCTTAAAATTGCATGTGTTTTATTAACATTACGCTTCAATCATTACTTATACATGTTTGTGTTCTTTGTATCTCAACACATCAACAGAAGATAGTTTTGTCATTTCGCCCCTGAGAAAAACGTTATTTACCTACACATGGCTAGTTTCTCTAAATTGTTTGGCTATTTTGTAATATTATCGTATTTTATATTATCACATCAACTATAATATGGGAAAAATGTTTACAAAAGCATAAATTTTCAAATTTAGGACGTTTTAATCCTTAACTTTAAAAATGTCGATTAAATCATTACGTTTTTGTTGACTTCATTAAGAAATGTTGAAATTTTGTTGATTTGGCCCTTTGAGGCATGTTGTTAAGTAGATAAAGAGAATTCGTTAAAAAATATTAACTGTCCGTTAAAACATCTATTTGTCTACTTCACGAAATGCTTCGATGGCCAAGTTAACAAAAGTTCATTATTTATTTAAAAAGTCAACAAAAATTTAATGATCTAATCGATATTTTTAAAGTTGGAGATTTAAATGTCACAAATTTGAAAAGTCATGGTTTTTTTTTATATTTTCCCCATTTATATATCGAAAATGTAGCACCCAAAAAAAAAAAAGGATGAGTGCAAAGTTGTGCAGTTAGGCTATGAGACATGGACATATTAAATCTAGTCTATGTGAAGAATAGAAAGAACAGTAAAGACAAAAATTATTTGGTTTTGTGTAAACCAAAACATCAAAATCAAAACTCCCATCACCGAAACCCAAAGTTTAAAACATTACAACAAAAGGCATTCCCCAATGCCATAAAAAGATAGAATGAAAGCAAGTTTGAATGAATGAAAGCAAGTTAGTTTGTCCAAAAAAAAAAAAAAACTCCCATCACCCATTCGATAGTCAGGTTTAAACGATCTCATTTTTCCAATTGAACTTCATACATACATTAACTTAAATCCTTACAAACATAACTGGACGTATTTATATAGTTAACTGAGTCAATTTTTTTAAATATGTTAGTTTAAAATTGGATCACTTTAGAATAAACATTCTAATTACAAAACCAAACTTACACACATTTGATCTTCACATAGACAAAAGGAACTATAAGAAATCAAAAATTGAATATGCATTGCGTCAGCGGTACAATTACATAACGAAGGAAAGGAGAGAGAGTAAAACAGTGGCGATGCATTTAAGACAAAGAGCATCATTGCGAAAGTACGTCATCATTGTCATCCTAACCTGTCTTTTTTATATTAAGTTTTTTTTTATAATTTTGTAGTAAATAAAAATCATAAAACATGAAAAATAAATAAATTTGACTACGTCTTTCAAATCAGTAGCATCTGATAATTCTGTGCGTGATTTGATATGAGCGAAAAGCAAAGCAGCTTCTCTGCTGTGTTCTTTCTTCATTATTGATCTCTCTCCATCTTAACTTTTAATTTAGTGCACATCTCATTTTCTTAAAACAATTTGTATAACAATACAATTCTTTTTTTTTTTTAATATAATTCTTTAAACATATCAGTTTTTTTGTAATATGTAAGCTTAAACCAATACTATAATAATGAGTGTATTTCACATTTTAATATATTTAATACATGCATTTGATGGGAAATAGAAGAATGAGTCATACTATAAAAATGCAAATTTTGGTTTACGTTAACATGGATTCATTCCAAATGTTAAATTATACATTTACTACATTTTCTGATGGTTTTAAAATAATGCATTAGAAATTAGTGTATTACTTTCTTTTTGTCCAAACACTATTTTTAGTAGTATTACTTTGAGACAACAATAAGTGCAAAATTCAAAATTCAAAGAAAATAAATAAAATTGAGAACATCGATGGAAAAATAAAAAGCAAGAGAAGGTAATAAATGAGAGATGTTGATCTCTCCATCTCAAATGACATATCCTTAGCCATGAAAATATATTTAAAAAAAAAGAAAAACTGGTAAATTTTTTATGTATTACAAAAAGGATTTTAAATAATAAATGGAATAGGCTCATATCTCAACAACCACTATTCATTTGCCTTTTTGTCGCTATTTTTGTCCTTTTCTATTTCGTCTCTTTGGCTTTCTTCTTTTGGGAAACCCTTCTTGCTTAACAGTCTCCTCTCTTCTCCTAACTATTTTAGAGCTTTTGCATTTATTCATTCCCTCTTTCTCACTCTTATCAAAACTAACTCATTCATTGCTTTATACACTCGTGTAATATACTCATTATATACATTCATATACCGACGCCAAAAATCACACCAAGATTTCTTCAACTATTTTTTTTTGCCGAGTTAAAGTGATGATACCAAGGGAGGCTTTTTCGGTCTCGTTAGGCCAACTAATCAAAACATCACGGTTTTACTTAGTAACTCTCTCTCTCTTAAGCCTTGCCAATGCTCTTTAATTAGCTCACCTAAAATTCATCTCTATGTAAAATTTTACATATATTTATGGAATAGATTTAACCATTACCAAAAATTAACCGGGGAATCGGCATGATAAAATTGTGTTTCATAAGATTCTTAGGTGAATAAGTTATAGAATCAATTACGAAAACACCACTTTTTTTGTGGGCATTGTAAGTTTAGGCACTTCCATGCAGTGCTTACGAAATTAGCTTGATACGTTTACTCTTTCAAAAGACATTTTTTCCATATTCATTTCTTTATTTTAATAATGAAAAATTAAAATAGATTGGAGCGATGATGATGATGGAGCTACGGCGATAACAACGGCTTGTGGGGGTGGTGACAGTAATTCAGGTCTCCAGCTGAAACAAGACGGAAGAGGACTTCTTGTACATTAGACTGTAGTTATTTTACAACAAAAGAAAACTATAATTCAAACAGAAATGAAATGACATAATAATTATAAACATGAATAATTAATTTTGGTCTAAGCCACATTTGAAACATGTGGCCTATAAGTTTGCAGGCCAAATCCTAATACTCTTTCCGAAAAAAATCTCATTCCAAAAAATGAGTCACAAAGGCTAGCATTGTTTGCTGTAAATTTTGGACTCCTAAACCCAAAGTATATATGCAGCATGAAATGTACTATATATATATATGTATATTTGAATAAATATTTCAATTGTTTTCTGAAGGCACTGCACCCAATTTTGTATTATTCCAAATTTTAAATAATAGTATATACATAAGAAACATGTCCCATGGATGAACATTGTCTCTCATATTATGTGGGGGTCGCTTTGTTTGTTGAGACAGAGAATAGAGAGGGAGTAGAAAAAAACAGCTTTTAAGATAATGTGTATTAAAAAGCAAACAGTTTATAATGAATTGAGAAGATCACAAAAGAAGGTTTTGGATGGATTCATGAAGTAAAATTTCCCACGAACTTAGTACCTGTTTCTGCCATCACACTATTAGATAAGTACACTTCTCACACCTTTTCCCTATTTTATATACCAACTTCAGTTTTCATTAGCAAAATGTAAATGTGGGAATTCCGTAAATGTGTATTCCATAATATCATTTTTGTTCAGATTAAGTATCGTTTTAGAATATATTTTTCCAAATTAAATATCATTTTAAAATGAGCAACTTTGGAGAAGATTTTCTAAATTTGAAAACAAAAATTATTTTTGTGATATTTGTGAGAATTGCCCATTAATTTTCAAACAAAATTCCATTTTTAACCTTATTATATCATGGAAAATATCAAAAAAAAATCACCTTTGACAAATGGTTGAAAAATATCAACTCCAATGAAAGCAATCCCCAATTTTTATTATTCTTTTTTATCTTTAATCACCAACTTTTGTTAACTGAACCAAACTAGTCTTATCATTAAGTAGCTTAAGGGAACTTTAAATCTCTGATTAAAATATTGTAGGGTCAAGTTAGATATCTTTAGAAATGGTTTAAGAAACCAATAATTAAATTATGTAACCATTTAAAATTTTGCATAATATAAAGTACATATAAGTTATCTGCCTCATCTAAATTACATATTACACACAGATTCAGTCAATTTTTTTAGTTCTTCACCTTGTTAATATCATACTAACTATCAACAATCTAAAATTGTGTGCACCGATCAAAGTATGATCCAGTTACTTATTCGTTAATTTCAACTTTCAACATTCAATTTGTTTTAAAAGCATTATTTTAATGGTTATCATTTATATTACATCTATGTTTTATACTCACAAATATTTGTTATTATGAATAAATGGTTTAAATATAATATTTCACTAAATTTTTAAATAGATATAGTATTTAATTAGAATGAGATTATGTGTACAATAACCATTTGAAAGAAAAAAAATCTAATAGTTTTGTAAACTTTTGTAAGAACTAATATGTAATTTTTGTTTCAAAAAAAGTTTGGTTAATATTGTTTTAATAAAATTTGCTCTAATTAAGGGGTTAACTAATTAATATCCGGTTGGAATTCTGATGTCAATGGACTGTTTTGGTAAACCTTTTTGGCAGTGAAAAAGATTTTTTTTTTAAAGCTTAGTTTTATTGTATTTATTTATAGTGTATTAAAGTAAACAATAGATGATGCAACCGTGCGGGCGACAGATGCAAAGCGAGCAAACTATATATTGATAATCCTTTACTTTAGGGTTTCTTCAGAAGTACTCTGAAAATTTGGGGGATTTTGGTCAACACTGGGAATTGTGTCGATACTTCTCATTAAATATTTTTAATTAATGAATGTAGATCAATTAAAAGTGTAAATATAGATACTATAATCATCATTGTTATGTATCTTAAATGCGATTGACTAGTTGACAAAAATAATGCAATTGAATTGACTAGATACAGTTGCATTGTAAAACGCAATGAAAAAAAAAACGCGTCTTTAACTAAACAAGTTTCCTTCTTTTAAAAGCAATCAGAGAAAAGAAAGAAACTAGTATCTTTAAACTAGTTTTTTTTTTTAATTTGCTTATTAGTTCATTTTAAAAAACATGCGTAGCCCAAAGTATGCTAAAAATCATTATTGTGTATTTACAAGATATTATTTATTTATTATCTTCTAATAATACCTATGCTGACTGCCTTGCAAAAAAGGCACGATCACGTGGTGTTAATTTTTCCCATGTAAGCTATGTAACTCCGGAAGAAAACGGTATGATTTTAACTTGAATGGATGAACTATATTTACTGTCAAAAAAAAAAAGGATACATACATATATTTTTGATAAATTCAGAACTTTTGTAAATTTTTTGAAAATTTTGTTTGTTTAAAATAAAATAAAATCTTGTATCATAAAACATACATTATTTAATTATTAAAGGAATTAAAGTTGACAATAGATAAGTCATCATATCTTTTTGTTAGAATTCTTTTAACAAATGTATGCTTGTAGGTTTTGTGAATTTTCATATTTGTTTGCATATAGAGTAGTAATAGCAGTAGTAGTATAATTGAGATGTTGCATATTACTATAACCAAATAGTAAAATAAGGAACTAAAAAAAATATCAAACAAGAAAAAAACAAAAAACAACTAAATTAGTTGATGTGACAATTAGTATTTACAACAACAATAAATAGAGTCATCATAAATAGATGAAGGAGACTTAATCAGAGAGAAAAGCCTAGAAAGAGCTAGTAGGTATAATTCGCCCGGAGATAAGATGTTTCATGTTCATGTTATATTCCGTTAAAGCCTCTTCTTACATCAAATCTTATCCTTGACGCTGACAGTGTTCCACATCAAACTTCTTTTCTTGCAAATATCATTATACAACATATTTTATGTCAATTTTTAAAAAAGTATTTTTATCATTTTCTTTTTTATTTAAATTTAAACATCTGAACTAGAAAACTCATTAACTTTCGAAAAATACTACCAAAAATTAATATTTTTTAAAATAAATACTTTAAAACGCATTTACCATTTATTAAAATCACCTCAATATTAACTTAAATTATTAGGTCTATATACGTATGATGATCCTATTAGAATCAGGCATATCTGGAATTACTATACTTTATAATGCAACTATGTGATATAATCATATAAATTAAGAGAACAAGTCCATAAAGTTTGAAAGAAATACAAAAGTGACTATCATCATATATCTAAGTAATAATAATAATAAAACTGAAATTAATGTCATCAAGAGAGACGTACCATACGTTTAAAATATTTTGGTTTTTCACATCAAATATTTTTTTTAATTGTAATTTCATCATCACCAAGGCATCGACGACGATGAACCACCAAAACCCTAAAATCTCAAGACGGATCAACAGTACGGCGACCATCGTCTCCAGCGGCGGCTCTCGGCTGCTGAAACTGAGTGATCTGTCCAATGGCCAGAATCCCACCGTCGTAGTTGTTACCAGCCGGAACATCCAAGCCACCAAACATTTGCTCTCTAGGAAAAAACTGATGGTGGTGATAGTGGTGGTCTCTCACGGTGGCGGTGGCTGTTCCATCGGCTGCTCCGGCGAGTAAGTTGATGCCTAGACTCTGATGAGTGGCGGCGAGGATACCGAGGCTTTGGTACTTAGAGAGCTCAGATTTAGCACAGCTGAGATCTATCTGAAGCTGACGAAGCTGATGTTGGAGAAGAGAGATGACTCCGACACAACCGTAGACAGGGTCACGGAGACGCATGTCGGCTTCATAGGCCAAAGAGTTCACTGCATCTTCACGTTGTGAAGGATGAAGCTCGTTAAGGAGCTTTGTCACGTTACTTGCTCCAAACACTTTGTGAACGTTTGCGAATTTTTGTGGCTGGTCCGGTGGGAAATAGGGCGCGAATACACATTCCGGTTGACATTTTCGCCGGAGGAATTTGCAAGCGGCGCATGGTGAGTTTGTTGAAGAAGATGCCATTTTAATGACTTGAAAATGGAGATTTTCAATCTTTTCTTTTTTCTCTCTCCCTACACAAAGCCGCCATTGAATTTAGGGTTTTTGAATTTAGTTTTTGGAGGTAGAAGTCATAAGGAAAAAAAAAAGATATTATGAAATCAATTATGATTTTGGAGATATTATATTACCTGTTTTTGTATACAAATATGAAAATAAGTGAGAAAAATAAAGAAAGAAATAATGTTGAGAAGTTGTTCAATCTTTATTGTTGATAACAAAAAAAAAAATTTGTTCAATCTATAGAATAAGAAAGCTTTTACCTGCGAGTAAATTAAAGAAGCCTTTCTTTGAATAATGGTTTCTGTTTCTCAGAGGGGAAATAAAAGAAGATCCTCTCTGCTTTCTTTAAGCTGCTATTTGGGGTTGCATACAAAAAGCTGTAAAATAAGAGGAACTTTGCAATTAGTAGTATTAAAGATATTTGGTGAGCTCTATATATGCACATACACAATAGACACACACATGGAGTTGTATATATGTATGCTTATATATAATTAATTATATGCACTGATCCAACCTTCTTGTCAACTGTTGAAAGCAAATAGAGGAAAAAATGAGTAACATGAAGGTGCTTTTCTAAAGTCAAACATAAAGGTATGCATCCAAATATAATATATGCTTTGAAGATATAAAAGATCATTTCAGACCTAGAAATATGTGTAGCTATATGATATAGAGGATACTTGTAGCTATATGGTTGCTAGTCAAATTTTGGTAACTAGACCTAAGAGTCTAGAGACAACCTGAGAGATTTTAAATCTTTTTTAAAAGCAACAAATTAAAGAGAGATGGAAATTTGTACCGTATAGTTGGAATGCGTAGGATGGATTAACGAAATATAAGGAATAAAACAGATGGGATCAATGGTGTTCTTTGTGTTGCTTATAGGTAGGTATGAGAGAGGGAAGAAGAAGAGAGAAGAGAAGGAAGAAGATGTAATTAATTACTAAAAAGCAAAAGATTGGATCTCGTGAAGAAAAGACTTTTGGGTTTTGAGGCTATCGATGGGCAAAGCTCATCTTGTGCTAAAAATTTCATATTATATTATTTTATAAGGAAATGAGCTCATAAATATGATAAGACTAGTACTAATTAATGTTATTTATTTTTTAATTTATCTACTAAATAACCATAGAGTATAAACATACCTTCAATAGTAGTAGGATTTGGTACTATAGGGAATTGATTTCCATGTGAAGAAGTTGAGAGTTTCTAAAGAAAAGAAGAGGGGATCTTGGGATGAACCCTTGGACCCTAGCATAGACTCTAACAACAATAATAACAATAAATGTATAGTTATTAGTATTAAATTTCAAAATAAAAAGTATATAGAAAAAAAAAAGGAAATAAATGTGAAAAGGAGAGATGGGAAATGAGAGATGGGGTCTGACTCTGACTCTCCTGATGGATCTTGGGATGAAGAATTTTGCTCTTTTTATTCTTATTCTTTTTGTCTAGGGATTTACATACAGTAACCAAGCATTTTGTTATTACTATTATTATACTCTCTACTAGTAATTCGCATTATATTATATGATACGGTTTGACAAAAGCCAAAATATATAAATACAGTAGAAAAGTTGATAATGAAGTTACCGTCCTAAAAGTTTCTTCGGTCAAACCCATTTTTTCATGTTTCTTTATACAAAAATCCATAAGAATCTACTGCCACTTTCTTTCTTCTCTTCTCTCTCTTTCTCTAATTACAATATTATTATAATATTATATTAGGATCATGCAAGTGTCTTTATTTTTGACTCGCTAGTTTTACGCAAAGTAAGAGTTGAAAAAAAATAGAAAAGAAAATAAGTGAAAGAAAAGAGGAAGGCATAGAAAGATGATGAGTTTAGGATCAGTACTCCCTAAGGTGTAGGGAGATAGAAAGAGAAAATCGCCCAGATGCAGAGGCTAAGGAAACGGAGAGAAAGAACAACTTTTATGGTGTGTCGATATATGGAGATAGAGAGAGAGAGAGTGATCACGGACTCTGTCTTTCTCCTCTATATATATCTATATACTTCTTGATATATACTCTTTCCTCTACGAGAAAATTAGGACATAGACCATGAAACTTGTCTACAAATTTGTCCTTGGAGTTTAAAAGATTAACCCAATGTTAGTAAGCTTTAAAGATTAGGTTCTAGTAGCACATAAGATTAAGTTACTAGAACATCCGTTATAGTATTTTGTTATGCAGTTTAGTTTTGTATTTCCAAATCTAAAGGAATATAAAAACATTAATAAAAGTTTTTGTATAGAACCGTTGAGTTTGGGTTAGGGACAGAGGCACTGTTTCTGAGATGCTTTAAGTTTTTAGACATTTTGGTGTTAATAATTGAAGTTACATTCTCAAGACACAAGACTATGCATATAGTTCTGCATTTTGTTGCATATCTTAAAATTGATGGCTACTTGTTTTAGTTGGTTTCTGTAGAAAATGCAAATATTTATATAACAACAATAGTAGTATTTACTTATTCAAGCTCATTTTACATTCTAAATTAATATGGTTTCTACTAGCAATTTACTGTACCCTTTTTTTATAAATCTGAATCCTCAACCAATAGAGCTAAATTAAACCAATACAACCACTACAATAAATGTGTACTTTTACCTTATGTACTAGCGCAAATATTCTAAAAAAATTGAGCTAAGCTATTGTCAAGACTTTTAAACTCTCTTTTTTCACTACTCGTTCTTTTTCGGTAAAGAATAAGCTAAGCAAAAGTTATATGCAGCTTAAACACTCGATTAAGTAAATTTAGTTGGTCTCCACGATTAGGTCATCACTTTTTACGTACGACCTAACCTAACGAAGAGGCGTGCAAAGAGAAAAAAAAAATGGTTATGATCATAAAACATTTAACACACTAGTCAAAATGGAGAGAGAACATGAATGAGAAATGAATAGAAGCAAGTGGGTCGTGGTTGCATATTGCATTGTTGTAATTACTGTTGGAGCAGAGTCTGCAACACTATTTACTCGTACCCATTTTCAAACGACAACCATTCCTTTTTATTTAAATATATATTTATTACTTTGAAATAAAACTATTCATGTCTTCATGTTCTTTGTCTTCTTCCTTCGTTTATAACAATGGGTCCAAAAATCATAGAATTCACACCATATGGATGGTAACACTCCTCCTCTCCAATTAATATTCATAATAAGTATGTTTGGCTTATATCGTTTTCATTATTTTTCTATTATTTATATACATACATTGCGTCTTCTTCTAAAACTAGCTAGCTTGGATTTAAATTACAATGTTTTCCACATTTCGGGCCCTACTTACAAGCTTTTTAATACAGTATATAATTATATGTTTACGAATAAGTATAATCATCTCCGGTTTTGAAAATGTTACCTGAACATTCAAGTATCAGAAAGTAAGACTAAAATAGTAAAACCAAATACTTCTAAGAATAGTTACACTAGAACAGTTAATGGAGCTATCCACTTTTGAATAGTCTTGCGATTTAACATCCTTTAGATAATTCATAGTAAAATGAAAAAAAGATTAAAATAGTTTATTTCATAAACGAAGTATTTGAAGCAAAACATTATTTTAAACTTTTATAAAATTCTGACTTTGAAAAAAAAAATCTACACTAATTGATAGTGAGTAAATGATCACATCCTTTATAAATATTTTACGGTTCCTCATTCGAATGTGAGATTTAAAATACATTTTTCTTGGGATAATGGTTTGTTTAGCAATTCATCTTGACATAATGCTTTTTTAAATCAATTTCAAATCGAATCGTTTTCGTTTAAATTAGACCGCGTATTTTTGGACTTAAAAACCATGTTATTTTTTTTGTGTAAGTTTTAACTAAAAGCCAAGAGATTGACCCATATTGTTTTCTTTTGAAAAGGAATAACTTAAAGGAACACGCGCCTATTCATCTATAGTAAAACATCTATAAATTAACATTGGATAAATTAATAATTATTATAAATTAATAAATTTTTCTGCTCTTAAATTTGGTCAGTGTAATTTTAACACAGTTAGATAAAATAATAAGATAATAATTTCTTTGAAAATCCTATATACATATATGGTCTCATCAATATCATAGATTAATAGTTTTATAAACTTTTCAAAATTTATATATAAAATCTTTAGTGAAATATGATTATAGTATTATTTTTTTCTTAAATTTACATAAACTTTTGGTAGAGTTTATTTATAATATTTTTACTTCATTGAAAACTTTTTGTATTGTTTTCTTGATATATTTATTGTTTTTTACTTGTAATTGATTATACAAAAATATTATTGTTTATAAATGTAAAATTTATTCGCCAAAAAAACTGTTTACAATAAATGCGTCATGAAAGCTGATAGTGAATATAGATATTTTGAAAGAATAAAAAGTATATAGAGAAATAGACTAGCGTCTATGGGATTTAAACCAGAATCTTAGACCGCATTCATACTCGGAGGAGCCTGACATTGCCATTGCGCTAAGTCGATTGCGAACACTCTTCATGACGTCGACCATTACATTCACGCCATATATTATGGATAGTGATCTGAAAAACGTACCTCAAGAAAAAATATTTAAAATTTAAAAATTAGCCAAATTTTTCTATAAATTAATAATTTTTAATACTCTGATAAATTAATAGATTTTGATGGTCTCGATATTATTAATTTATAAATTTTTTTTACTGTATATGCCAAATTGCCAGCCAAAAAACTTTGTAAACTTTTTAAATTAGCGTTTTACCAAAAAGAAGGGTTCACATATTGAAAAAGGATAGATAGAGATTGATCGTAACATTATTTCTATTAATTTTATTGGTATCTGCCTGTTTTAATTTTATTCGTTTATAATTTTTTATTTTTATTTGAATAAATCGGAGGAGGCATTGTCTCCCTCACACTCACCAAAAAAATGTGGAATAGAATAACACATTCTAATTAGACGTGGCTTATTTTCTCTCTTCGTAGAATAAAAGTCATACGACAGTTTTTTGTTTCAAATACAAATGAATCAACCCCAAAATTACAGTTTTCAAAATACTATTACTAGGTTCTTATGGCAAGAAAATGAAATTAAATTGAATTTTTGTTACGTGAAGAAAACAGAACACGTGAAGAAAACAGAATTTGCATTACCTCGCAAAAAGAAAAGAAAGGCGATTTTCTGAACTGAAAAATATTTGAACAAAAGAAGTTTGGAAAGAGAGGCCCAAGCCCAATTAATAAATAGTGAACATGGTTAAAGAAAAGCCCAATAGATATAGCTCATTTTAGTTTTTCATATGCTTCACAACATCTCGCAAAGACCAATTTACCGCCGCTTGTCAACAACATTAGCTATCGTGTACCACAAAATCATATACACAAATTCTCATATTTAGAGATCATAGCTATGTGAGCTATATATTTTCTGCCGCAAGTTGCACAACCTAAGCATAACTGCATATGTGAAAATGAGTGAAAATATAGAGGATCTAAAAAGATGGGAAAGGATCAAAAAGATATTTTTACATATTTCTTTGATTTTGTACGTCTATACTATATATAATTCGAGGCTAAGCTTTTGAGGTCGTCCACGTGAGATTTTAAATGACCAGTCACGGTTAGCTATCTCAATAATAACATTTTTAAGATTTTAGTAATTTTCTATATGAAGATTTCGTAAAAAGAAAAAAAGCAACATATAGAAATATTTAAAAATATGGAAAAATATTCTAATTAATTACCATAATTAATTAGTATTATCTTCTTCAATTAGTAATCTTGCGAATTTTTATTATTATTATATAAAACGGATTAGATGATAAATTTGAGCATGGTAATACTATATCGATACATGGCAGGTCTTTATTTTAGTATTATTCATATGTAACATCTTTGTAGTATCTTTATAGTATCGCCTTGCATTTATAGGTTTAGATTGATATCAAAACTGTCCAAAAGTAATCAATTTGTGGCCATTATATAAAATCCATTTGGACAACCTTACTCAACATTTCAATACTGATAATATACAGAACCATTATTCTTTTATCTTATTCAGAAAAAAGAAACAATATGAAGCTATTCATTCTCGCCGTGGTGACTATTTTGACCATCTCAAGAGTATTTGACAAAGCACCAGCCACCACCGAAGCAAAACAGTCGAAGAAGATGGACGGTCATGAGCATTCCAATGACAATTTGGTTCCCACTTTTCCAGGGTACACACTTGGTATACTTAAAGATGATTTCATAGAAGCAAAAAGGTTAAAGAAAATTGATGATGAAAATAGTCTAAACAACATATTTGCAAATGATTTTGCGCATATTAATCCAGGAGATAGTCCCGGTATGGGGCATCTAGGAGTTATAAACAACAGATTTACAAATGATTTTGCGCCTACTAATCCAGGAGATAGTCCCGGTATTGGGCATCCAGGAGTTGTAAACAACAAATTTACAAATGATTTCGTGCCTACTAATCCAGGAAATAGTCCAGGTATTGGGCATCCAGGAGTTGTGAATATTCAAAGATTTAAACATGACTAAAAGAAGCATGAAGACTACAGAAAACTGGTGATCCAGATCATTTCAAAACCGGTTCAACGAATGATTTCACACCTACTAATCCCGGAGATAGTCCAGGTATAGGGCATATGTAAGAAAATATTTTCTAATATTCATTGCAAAAATAATGTAAAACAAAAAAATCCAAATAAAGATATATGAAATTAAATTTTATGACATTTATAAAATTAGTATTCTGGTCGTCTTCAAATTACAAAAACAAAAAAAAAAACTAAAGGAAGATTTAAACATGACTAAAGGAAGCATGAAGACTACATAAAACTGGTGATCCAGATCATTTCAAAACCTGTTCAACGAATGATTTCACACCTAGAAAATATTTTCTAATATCCATTACAAAAATAATGTAAAACAAAAAATCCAAATAAAGATATATGAAATTAAATTTAATGACATTTATAAAATTAGTATTCTGGTCGTCTTCAAATTACAAAAAAAAAAACTAAAAGAACCTTTAAAATATTATTTTCCTTATTCGAAAAAGTAAAGAAATGTAAATAGTGTCTCCAGAATTCCAAATAAAATTTTCGTTTGCTCTAACTAAATTAAACCAAATTAATTGATAACTTATGAATGATTTTTATTTATTCTTTATTTTAATAAAAAGTAGTGGAAAATAAAAATTGGTCTATACATTGCAATTTTATTATTTATTCTTTATTAATAAAAAGTAGTGGGAAATAAAAATTGGTCTATACATCGCAATTTTATTTAATAATTTTCCAATGCGATAATTTTGCTTAGCTAACACCTCATAATTGCTTTTTCCTTAGTGATTGCTATGCTTTTCCCATGTTCTGAAAATATCTTGTAAATTTGTTTTTCCTAATTATCAAAATAAACTGTTTACACACGTCTTCTGAAAACATATTAGTGAAGATCTACTGCTCCATCAATCTCCAGATTATGTATCTTTGGCATAAAACCAAATAAACACAATCTAACATACTTAGGTATGTCTATTTCACGACACGTAACCCTCGCCTCATTCTCATCCCAAATTTCCAAAAGAATTTGGAAAAGAGAACTACAATTACTTGTTTGGGTGCATGTAATACATTTAAACTGATAAGGAAAATGATTGGAAATGGGTTTTAGATACCTTATCTCTTGGGTATTTGTTTTTAACGCTCATAAGTTTTATAAAAAGCTAAAGACTATTTTCATTTGAAGTTAAAAAAAAAACTTGGAATTTGGGGCCATGTGTTATGCCATACGTCGAGTAGCTGACAATCTTTTACTCATTTCAAAATGTCAAAACTTATTGAACTCAAGTGTTTGAATCTAGTCCAATTGGGTTGAAGCTTGTTAAACACACAATACTTTAACTCAAGTGTTCACAACTTCACCGATGTTCTCTTTCTCACAGATGACGACGATATTGGGTTCGATTGGTAACATCGTTTAAACAAGTCACTGCTGGTCTAGAAGAAAATGAAGATTTTGATCTTCATGGAGAATTCAAGCTAGGGATCTCTTATGGATTTAAGATGAGGAAGTATTGCAGCTTGTTGGACCAGGCTAACTTGGTAATGATATAATCATATGAAACCTCTCTTTATAATAATGTATTCATCAAAGTTATTGCCAACGAAGAAGTATAGATGAGGAAGAAGACTAGAAGAAATAGAGGTCGAAGATGAAGAAAAGTGAGGAAGATTTTCACTAATAAGATCACCTTTGTGGCAGTCATCGTCACATTTTCTAGGTTCGTAAAATCTCGTGAGTATTTAAAATACTCAAGAAAGTACTAGTCGCTAAGCACGGGTGACCCAATGTCTAGCGTATAAAACGCCTAATCAGAGTCTACGCGATTTTAGACGGTTTATGCGTTTACAACAAAGAACATTATAGAAAAACTCATACAAAACTCTATATTAAAAAAATAAAAATATTAGATAGTAATTAAAAATTAGACAAAAACATTTCTTTAATTCATATTAAACAACATATGAACATTTATAACTTTTATATGAAAGTGAAACATATAAATTTTAATATATGTAGTTGGAAATTGAAAAATGCACTAAAACGGTATTTATGGTATTTTAGGCGGTCAAAGCTGTTATCTATGCGTCACCTGAGCGCCTAGCACCTAGTCGGGGCGTAGACTACCAGCTAGAACGCTTTTTAGAATACTGGTATTTTATAATGAAATCTTATATAGCTTATAAATAATTTAAATTAATCCAATTAAATTTAGTTTAAATTCAGTAAACTCTGTTTACAATTGCGATAAAATATTGTTAGGTTATAAATACGGACGTTGAGCAGAGCCGGCCATAGTCTCATGTTAGGAAAGCATGTGCCCGAGATATAGTTATTAATTTAACGGTCTAGTTTTTATCAAATATATCTTACATCTTTAATAGTAAGCGTTGGGTGAAGGAATGTGCGGTAGTGGTTCGACTCTTTACAATTGCTTAGTCATTTTTTGTATTAATTGGCTTTTTTTTTTTATTGTGGCTCTCAAAATCTTAGAGCCGGCTTTGACGTTGAGACAAATATAATTAGACTACAAAAACGCTTGTATAATAATAAAAGTTTTATTTCATTCATTATCAAGAAGTTGAAGATCTACCAAGTGTCGTTAGTTCAACTGGTAAAGACCCTAGGCAAAACTTAGAGATCACCGGTTCGAGTGATGCTTGTGACGAAACTAATATTACATGCTGTGGTTTTGGTCCTGGAGAGATTACGGGCTTTGGCCCATAACCTCCTGGTATTCAAAAAAAAAAAAAGAAGTTGAAAATCAACAAATACTACAAAATTCATCTTTTAAAATATGATAAAAAAAACTCTAATTATCAAATAGCCAATTACTAAAAGGAGTATCAACTCCTCAAAGATTGGGGATTTGGTGGAGTTGGAAATGGCGCTGCGGGAACGTGTTTGGGACAGATTGGAAGTGTAGAGATAGAGTTCAATTCCTCAAAGACCGGACTAAAGAAGTGACCATGGCACATGTGATGTTGAAAGATCAGTCACGGCGGGCTGGGAGAGAAGAAAGAATGATTGGATGGTTACCTCCAGGGGAAGGCTGGATTAAGTTAAACACGTACGGCGCCTCCCGTGGTAACCCCGGCTGGGCAACAGCGGGAGGAGTATTGCGAGACGAAGACGAAATTTGGCGTGGTGGCTTTGCTCTGAATATAGGTGTATGCTCAGCCCCGTTGGCGGAGTTATGGGGCGTGTACTATGGCCTATATATAGCTTGGGAGAAGCGGATTACACGGCTTGAGTTGGAGGTGGATTTGGAGATTGTGGTGGGCTTTCTTAAGACAGGGATCAATGACTCTCATCTCTTGTCATTCCTAGTACGTTTGTGCTATGGTTTTTTGTCGTGTGATAGTCCGCATTTCTCACGTGTATAGGGAGACTAACCGTCTCGCGGACGGGTTAGCTAACTATGCGTATTCTCTTCCTTTAGGTTTTCATATGCTTGAGTCTAAACTGGATGTGGTGGACTGTATTGTTTTTGACGATGCTATCGGGTGCACGCGCCCACGTTATGTTCGTTTGTAATTTTTGAATTTTTTTTTAATAAATTGTGGGGGACTTAGTCCCCCCATCCTATCAAAAAAAAAAAGGAGTATCAACTCCTATGATGTGTTGCAACAACATTGTGGGTTGTCTTCACCTTTTATTTGATAATCACAATATCCATATGCATATTGTTGACTTGTAAACTCATCGTCACATTGTTTATTGCCGTAAGATATCTCACATGGCCCAATGCAATGTTGTTCTTGCTCGGTTGCTGCAAATATAGAATCCAAATTAATATATATACATATAAATGGCTATTACCAATTCTATATTTTATGACAAAAAATGGTTCAAACATTGCTCTTCAAATGATCAAAGATAAGTAAACAATAACATATACCTGGTTTGGCCATAATGTTATAGTTAGAAATATAAATTGTCAATATTCCTATAAAAAAATAGTCACATATGTTTTTCTGATATCCATTATATTTCTTCGCTATGAATTCTATTGAGAAAAATAGATTTTTATTGCTTTTTATTTATATGATATTTTTGTCGAGTAAAATTTCAGTTTTCACCCTATATTTCAGTTTTTTTTACTATCATAAATAAAATCTTATGTGATAATATTCCTTTTGACATGTGTGTTTTCTTTTAAACTGAAATACATACATAATTATCTATTTTTTATTTAATTATATTATTATATAATAAATTTTTAGGTTTGGAAGCTAATATCAAATTTAGTATATTATTGCATTAATAAGGGGTCCACTACAAGAAACAAGGGATTTAAAGTCATTTTATTAGGATCATTTTACTAAATGACCTTAAATTCTTAAACTATAGGGGATTTAGAGTCAGTTCAATAACTGACTTAATTATTTGATGTTAAATTCTAAAATCTATGGGCTTTTAAAGCCCAAACGCTTTTGCTTCAGCTTATTTTCAAAAGTCCAAATTCTTTAATACAAATTTAAGCCCATTTTACTTCACCTTATTCTCCAAATTCGTCAAAGTCAAAAAGTAAAGATCTTCTTCTCCAAAGCTTTCACGAGAACCTTCGATCATTCAAAATCAGAATCGAAGATCTTCAGTTCCATCAAAATCGAGGAGCTTCGTTTCTCTGATTTCTTCGATTGAGGTAATTCTTCAATTTCTAATGCGTTAAGATTGATAGATTTCGAAGATCTTCAATTCCATCAAAATCTAATGCGTTAAGATTGATAGATTTCTGGTCGATTCGTTATAGCTCAACGCATTAGGAGTCAGATGTAGCTCAACACGTTTGTTTCGTTCAATCGTTTATTTATGGTCGATTCGTTATAGTTCAACGCATTAGGTTGGATATGTGTGGTGTTCAATCGTTCTTAGGTTGGATCTGTGTGGTGTTCAATCGATTTCTAGTGTTAGAAACATGTTGATTCTAACACTAATTTTGAATTTCGTTGAAGGACATAAGGGGTCCTGAAGAATTTTAGGATCCATTTCGTTGAAGGACATAAAGGGATTCTCAAATTTCAGAAAAAATTCAGGTATCATTCTCTGATTCTCAAATTATGAACATTAGCTGCTTAAAAACGAAAAACGAAATTGTAGTTACATTTCTATGTTTAATAATTTAGTTATAGTGTAGTTTTCTTTCAGTAGTTGCTTGTATATACTACATAAGAAGATTATATTGGAATTAATCTGAATTTTGGTAAAATGGATCTACTTATTAACTTTCTCTGATTCTCAAATTATGAACATTTCTATACTTATGAATTCAAACCATTTACTTATGAACATTTCTATACATTTCTATTCTCACAACTACTGCTTAAAATTGTTCTTTTACTTATGAACTTTCTCTGATTCTCAAATTATGAACATTAGCTGCTTAAAATTGTTTCCGGATTTGTCTTTTACTTATGAACATTGGCTGCTTAAAAACGATAATTGGATGATACTAAAATTGTTTCTAGATTCTCAGAAAGTAATAATTGATTCATCAATTATTTTTCTATGTTTTATGGTGTTCGATTTTCATTTCTATGGAAATCATCACAGTGTTTTGGTTATGGCTTGTAACTTAGTTGCAATTATTGGTTTAATTTTGAATGAACTTTATATGTTATAAGCTGAGAACTTTAATATGTCATATCTGATAATTAGTTTACTTGATTTTTAGAGTAAAATGGACAAGTCTTGGATAACAAAACACCGTTTATCTCAAGACTACATAAATGGAGTCAAAGAGTTTTTTGATTTTGCTTTTGCTTATAGTAAGACAGATATGATCAAATGTCCTTGTCAGCGTTGTTTTCTTGTTAAACACAAGAATAGGACTGAGATTGAGGGTGATTTAGTCTGTCACGGTTTTCTGCCTACGTATACAAATTGGTATCTCCATGGTAGGATATAAAATAATATATATTTTACTTTTTGTTACAAGTTCTACGTTTTTGCATCTATATCTTTTAAAATTTCATGTTGTGCATCCAAAATCAAATCAAAACTTTTTTTTTATTTCAATTATTCTGTCATTTAAATTTTCTCAAGAAAAAAGTGTCTCATTGCTTTCAAAATAAAGGAAAATGATAGCTACTTCTAGCTTCAACCATATAATGTCTTCCTAAAATCAAGACATCAACTTCTTGTCTTAATCCCATCTTCAAGTTTATTCTTTTAATTCTTTCAGTTCACCAAAATCTCAAAAAGAAAATAAAAGATTATCCTTTTTTTTTCTTCGTCTAAAGCTTCCTCCATGTGAGATCTTCATCTCTTCCGCATCTCATACTCAACGTCACAATAGTTTTCCATTACAAATCCTCGTAACATCGTGACCTCGTTGTCACTCACCATATTCCACCTAAATCCATCGCAACACAAAAGCTACGGCCACGAGATATACTAAGATCTGGTTTAGTTAGCACTGAATTAGCACAAGCCTCAGCTCCAACAAGTCTGATAACCTCTCTCCCTGCAAATACATTTAATTTCAACCACCGTCATTTTAAGACTATTCTTCGTAAAGATCAGTGCCACTCCACCGCCTCGCTATCAAGCTTTGTCGTAATCACCATCGCTTTATCATCACGATACCGTTCTCCACGCAATCAAACCCTAGAAAAACACTTTCAAAAGATAACAACGGTAAAAGCTTAAAATCTAACAGGCCCACCAAGTCAATAAATATAATGGACTCATATTTGAAAGTGAATCTCTAGAGGCCCAATCCAAATCAATCTCTAATTGAATATTTCATCATTTCTTCATCCCCATCTTGTATTGAACTAAAAAAGCGTATAAAGGATCTAGAACGATCCAGAAAATCATAAAGATATTTGTTAATCCTTCAACTGTGGGAGGATGAAGGAGGTTGGCCATTATGGTAGCTATCGGGGAAAACTGACCAAGAAGTGGTTAGTACTAGTTCATTTCTTTTTGTTATTTTGAATGGAATTAAAATTATATCCATAAAAAAATGTTGATTTACAATGAATGCATCATAGAGGGTTGAAGTTATGGAGAGATTCGTTGCCTATTACAATGCCAAGCCGAAATTAGATGTTGAGTTTGGAACCACAATCGATGTAACACCCCGGTTTCAGGAATATGGTGGTGTATGCAGAGAGGTTTAAAAGAATTGATTTGACCACTTATGTCACCAAAGAGCACTTATCTTTTCGGTCAAACATCCCAAGAAAACTCTAGAGTTAAGCGCTCTTGAGGTGGAGCAAATTCAGTATGGGTGATCTTCCGGGAATTGATTGTCGAAACCATATAAGTGAGGACAAAACACGGGAAAAGATCATGTGGTGATTTATATGGTCGGTAAACAAGTCTTTCGTAGATCATGTGAGGACAAAACATGGGAAAAGATCATGTGGTGATTTATATGGTCGGTAAACAAATTTCCATTCTTTCGTAGTAACAAAATAGCAACAAGTATCTTCCGTTTGGTTGTAAGATATTGCTGTGCACCACTATATATATTTGTGACAAATTACCACAATTTTGATACAAAATATCCGTTTTTTACGTAGAGAATTAGCAACAGAGAATTTGGTAGCAAAATGATTGACATAGTCACCAACTAGTTTGTCGTAAAGCATCTATATACTAGGAGACATTAGCTTCATAAACTTGATAGAAAATTGCTTCGTATAGTCACAAAGTTTCAAATATTTGCTACGACTAGCTATGATATAGAATTAGTTCTACTTCAGAAAGTTTCAAATTATTTGTGACAAAATACCTAAATTTTTGAAAATACTACTCTTCTTGGTGCCAATTTATTACAAAAGGCAAATTATATAAATCTTGTACCAAATATTTGATACCAAAATTAGCAGATTTTTTTCATATTAATATCATACATTGTTTCAAACATTCAACCCAAAAGCAAACATTCAGTGGAGTTTTAAAAGCTTCTGAACACATTCAATAGAGAGTTTGATTAGCTTTCTTTAAGCTAAATAAGTCTTAATTAATAAGAGAGAAAGGAGGTCTAAAATCAGAGAATTTTCATCACGAAAAGGAACCAGTATTTTCCTCATCATCATTGTCATCTTACTGGTTGATCTCATTGGAGACTTGGTTAGGGTTCAGAATGATGGAGGTGACTTCAGCCAATGGCTCCTATGGATTACTATGAAGATCAACTACAGCTCGATAGAATTGTCAACATTGTTGTTGAAGCAAGATGGCCCTGATACAAAAACTTATGTGTTTTATGTGGGATATGCATAGCGGAAGTTGGTATTTGCTCCTTCCGGCATATACTGCTTCATGTACTCGACTAGAGTAGCCTGCTATTGCGGCAAGGTAGAAACTTGTCGTTCTAAGGAAATTTTGACTATTACACCAACATAGCTTTCTCCTCGCTCATAAATAGAATGATGTTCTCCAAGTCCAAAGATCTTTCATTTCTTAGTTGATATGTACTGTAAAAATTAGACAACTTAGAATACATTTTCATAAACTTTCATTTAATTACAATATGTATTCATAAACTTAACTAATTGAGATATAATATAAGAGCCAAAGACAATAAGTTTTGAAAACAAATGATTCCCATACTAAGTATCTACCTAAGTTCATTCAAAGCACACAAGAAAACATAACCCTTCAACGTTTATACAAACCATATAACATGGAGTCTAAGGAAGACAATAAACTAATACCTTTTAAGTACATTTCATCATCATCAAGTTGTGTGACCTATGAGCATTCACTAGTTACCCCATCAGAAGCTTAAGAGATGACGTCGATCTGCTTTTGAATTTCTACATTAATTTATTGTGCCCTTCTATCCACATAAATTCCATCACTTTCTCAATACACGTAGCATGGAATGCTCAATTCATTATCTTTGTCTCTACCAAATAAAATATAAAAAAATCTATTGCTAAAATAAGAATAACTCAAATCTTATATGCTTATAATAAAGTGCACACATATGGTTAGGATTAAATTACTATGAGGTCTTGTACTTGATTGAGAGATCTTGCTACACACATTGAAATAAAAATTATTTATTAATTTCTCGGTTTGCATGCCACCAAAAATCTGTATCAATAAATGTGGTTGGACATTATTGCAAAATGCAGACTTGACCTTTCACAATGTTTATAGTCAAATGTTTTAGTGTTGCGACAAATATTTGTAGCAATTATTTTTTGCTACAACAACAGTTGTTTTGCTATAATAAAAACTAGTAAGAAAAAGATTTAAATATATATATATATATACATATATATATGTATATATATATATATATATATATATATATATATATATATATATATATATATATATATAGTTCCTATAGCCTAATTTGGGAGAAACATTAGCAACGCATTATTACGAGATATTTCTTGTTAAATTTTGATACAAATATCTTGTCACTATTTAGTATTTAGTAGTAATGTGCTACAAGAAATATTTGTATTTAAGCAGTCAATATTTACTACAGATACTTACAAGTTTAATATCTTTCAGTCACTAATTTCTTTGTACTTATAACAACTAATTGTTATACAAGTTATATTTATGACAAAAGCAGAAGCTATATAAACCAAGGACTATGTTTTTATTGTAGCAGAATGATATAAGATTTGAATCAAACCAAACTTATGATCATACGATAATCAAGGTCTACGGCTTAAATGGAGGGGATGAAGGTATAAATGAACTCCGACGGATGGTGATTGATCTGTGTGAGGGATGACCTTGTTGACTTCTTGGGGGACTCCACGCACTAGAAGAACAAGACTCGTTTGAACCTTAGGCAAGGGAAAACCACATACAATACCCTTAGAACAACAAGACGAACCAAATGAACAAAGACACTCTTTGTACTAAAACTCTCGGATTTATTGATAAATTGATTCGTGATGTTTACAATTGTGAAAGTGAGCTTATAGAGAGCCCTATACACGTTTTAACATATATAATTACAATAAATATTAAATCAATCAAAGTCTTGATTGATATTGCATTTATTTCTTGATTTTGGACCAAATGAGGAAAATATGAATGTTCCTTGTATAGAGGGCTTGAAGTTCTGCACTCTTGGAAGCTTCTTGAAGGTGTAGAGGGTCTACAAGACGTGTCCACCAAGTTTTGGAAAGAGCCTTTGGAAATATATGACATTTGGTTCCAAATAAGACAATTCGAGTCTTACATGAATTGTCTTAATTTGATGTGGTTTGATGCAGCTTAGAACGTGTGTAAGAAGCTCTTAATAACATAGAGGATCTCCAAGCTGTATGTCCACATCACAAAAAATACATACGTTGTTTACAAAATTATACGTATACATTTCAAAACTGTGTAATAAAAACTCAGAAGTGGTTAACATTACTTTTAATTATATTGAAATCCCTCCGAAATTCATGTCTAAAGTGTGACTTTTGTGATCCCTACTAAAAGTTGTATCTAAAATTCTCTTAATTGTTTTTCAGAGTTTTTGTTTTTAAATAATTGTTAACCTTTGAATAACAACATCTTATTTGAAAGCTGGAAAAAGCCCTACACATTTCGGTTGTGGAAGCAGGAACTCTTCAAGGACACTCATAGTCTCATATTCAAATGGTAAAGTATTATATGAGGTAATGTTCATTAAATATCTTTATGTGAAGCTATGGTATATAGTATTCATTAAGACATGTCTATGATTCATCATTTTGCATTGCTTTGTCTATAAAGATGAAAAGTAAGCTTTTCATTAGAGATGATTGGTACTCTTAATTGTAAAGAAAGTAGCTTTGACCTAAACAAGATTCAAAGAAAGCTAGGAAAAAACATTTGGAAAGAACTCTCGGAAGATTCCGACTTGCTAGTGATACTACTTCCATTACCATTGTCTAGCTGGAACACCTTAGGCCATAATTCCTCAATGAAGTAAATAGAGTTTGGGAGGCATCCGTAAAACTCATGAGCCAAAACCGAGAAACAAGTATCGGTAGCCATAACAAATGCATTGTCACCCAAGGTCTTCACTTCTATCCATTTTCCTAATTCCTCATCCATCTTGTAAACCTTGAAACCGGCCGTTTTAGAATAGTGAAATAAATTCGATTTTCTCTTTCGGGGATTCTCTTTGGGGATGCGTTCTACAGCATAAAGCTCTCCACAACATTCCACAAATCTCAAGTGTATCCAACAGCCATTAGTTATGTTTTCATTGAGTGAAGTTACGTACCTAGAGATTTCAAGATCTGAATTAATACACCAAACAATGCCCTTTGAATCCAAGACGTAAGTTACTCCTTTGTGAACTATAATGTCGGAGAAGTGATCACCCATTTCTTTGAGTTCCTTCAAGACATTTCCATCCCAGTAGTTGATATGTCCTTCCCTACCAATTCCGAGAACTCCATGATGATGATCTTCTCCTTCCTTGACTTTGACAAGAACACTTTTTTGGAATCCGGGAGTTGTTATTCTTCCCTTGGCATCTTGAAGAACTGCGTAGGCTTCTCGAATCTCGGAGACAGTGAACTCCAAAAGATCGAGGCCCTCGGAAGAATGGCGCAATGGAAAACGTGAGAGAGGGTTGAGGAGACGGAATCTGCCGGAGTTGATGTCCACATCGGATTTAATCATCCAGCCCTTGGTCGGAGAGGAGGAAAGAGTGACTCGGAAGAAGGCGGCGCGTGAGAGGAATGCGCCGGGGTCGCAGCAGTAGACATGGTTGTGTAGTATGGTCTCGCTAGGGGCGATGGGATTAAAGTGGATGATAGGCCGGCTCGGGAAAGGATAGGTCTTGTTCACGCCCAAAACAGAGTATTGCCAAGAATTGCAGATACTACTGAATCGTTTGAGTTCGACCACCGAGAACAATCGGGCGGCGATCAAGGGGAGGAGCTCCTCCGGTAAGTTAGACCAATCTACCATTTCTCTCTTTATCTGTTTCGCTACTTTGGTTGTTTATGACTTGTGAGTCACATATATATATATATATATATATATATATATACTACGTTTGTAGGTTCAATATAAACATTAAAATCCTAACATTTTAGGCTCCAAATGGTTGTGTTTTCAACTTTTAAAGAAATAATAAAATATAAAACAAAATTCAATCATTCCCATAAATGAAAATGAATACATTGAAACTATTGCAAGATATTAGTGCTAAATTGCTAAAGAATGTTCAGTCATACTCTATTCGATTTTATACTATTAATGGTTTTCATGGTTCATTGACCTGAAATTTGTAGCATGACTTTCCTAAACTAAACCAAAACAGTGTTTGTACTTACAAACTTTGTTGTGGTATGAATATTTTGAATTATTAATAAATAATTTATTACCAGTATTGACTTGATTTATGGGTTATATTGGATTAGGATTTAAAGATTTTTGTGTGATTTAGGTGATTATTAGGATATTTCAGAGATTTCTTAGGTTTTTTGTAAATTTTTTTTTAAATCTCATTAGTGGTTTGATTTAAATTTAAGAAAGTTTTGGAGTATTATGTGCCATAGCAGCTTTTTGTTCTCCATTCATAAGAGCCATATGAGTCCAGCAAGATGGAAAATAATATGATCTAGACTCATCTCCGACTAAAGGATTTCTTCAATAGTCTTGATCTGATTCATGAAACTTTCTTATTCCTGATGTGTATATATCTCTTTGCTTAGTGTCACTATCCTATACAATAACTTGAAAAGTTCTTGCACACTGGAGTAACGTATATAGAATGTGGAACAACCATTGTCACTGACTCATTGTCAATCGTAAAATCTAACTTGAGCTGCAGTAGTCCTCTGCTTTACCATGCGCAAACCGAAAGATAAAGCAAAGGGAAATATAGAAACAAAAATCTGAGCAATTTTGTGCCGACATAGGAAATAGCATAACTACATGGAGAAATATTTTTGGGATTTAAGTTACTTCATTTCTGACTTTAGAATTTCTTACTTATTTGTTTACAGTGATTTTAAATTCATAAATATCCTTCAAAGAGCCATACGATATTTTCTACATGTGTAAACAACATTCCCCAGAATTAATTTTTTTAAGCTAAATCAATTAAAGCGGTTGACAAAAAAAAATCCATATTGTAATTCACCAAAAAAAAAAATCCATATTGTATTTATAAAATTTTTTAAATATTTATTTATTGGGTTGATTATAATGTTAACCACCCGATATGATTGATATTAATATTGTTTAAACATGATATATATTAGGTACTAGAACGTGCTATAACGCGAGATAATATATTTTTGAATTAATAAATAAAATATTTACGGTTGTAGTATTATTTAGTTTTATAATATGAATAAGGAATAAAATTTGAAGTTTGGGATGAATGATATACAAGGCAGGATAAATTAAAATATGTCATTAAATTTGATTATTAAACTTACGGTTCGGTTTACAAAAAAAAAAAAACCTTACGGTTCATGAAAATCTTCGGATCCAACAACGGGCCTAGGATGGTGGTGTTTTCAAAGAAATGATCAAACAGTACTTCTCGGTGTAAAGTGTCTTCGGAGGTGTTCGTCCGCCCCTTCACTCGAAAATGAAAGCTTTAATTTTGACTTTGAAGAATATTCTTTCAAGAAAGATTCACTGTTAGGCGTTTGAACCAAATTGTACAGAACTAGTCTCCATGGTGCAATCTTATGAAGAATGGTTCGATATCTCTAATCTAATAGATGATTTTGGATTGCTCCGCCTTTTTTCCCCTCTTTTCCATTTCTTATATATCTCGTATATGTAACTCTAAGGCGGATTGTTTAGCTTGATACTCTAGATTATTATTTTTTGAAGTCACCTTTGTAAACTCTTTTCTTCCAAATTGGGTAACCAAAGAGTTAGTTTTTAATTAATATGTGATTGTTAAAAAAAACACTTCCGGTGGTAGAGATGTGTCCAAAACAGTAAATCTGAATCGACTTGAACAGAACTGATTTGAGTTTTATGTTGTAACCATGTCATTTACCAAAACATATGTTTAAAATCAATGATCAATTATCATCAAGCAGAGAATTACTTAGATTATTCTAATTTTACCAATCGAAATACTACCATACTTTAAACTTATTGAAAAATCTGGTGAATAGACTACTCGACGACTACATTAATTTTGGAGATTAGTCGCAATAAAAATTTTGATTACCCACTAGTTATAGAAAAAAATAACAAAACATTAATAGTACTAGTAAGTAAGCAGTTGCATTTCCATTTTTTGTTAAATTTTTTGCATTACCTTGATTCCAAGAAGTTTAACGTGTTCAGAACAAAAAAGAAGACCAAATTATAGGATATATGTAAGGGAGATAACTAGATTGACCTAAATACCTTTTTGTTGCTTTGTTAGGAATTAAAACAAAAAACTCAAAAATACCATGAAAAAAATTTCCATTGTGGGAAAAATACCTAAAATGATAAAAGTCTACGGGTCTACTTGTCACAGATTTATATTTTAACAACAGACTTATTTATCTATAACAGATTTTCTTCGCCATACTTTTTTGTCCCACCGACTTATTTGAATATAGATACGACATAGTTTAATTTGTAGCAGATTTTTTGACAGAATTATTTTATGATGACACGATAGATTTTCATAATTTTGACAGATTTATTATAATGTGTGGCAGATTTTTTTTTTCAGTTGCACCACACTTATTATTTTTGACATAAATCTGCCATACAATAACAATTTGTCTAAACATCTGTCATATAGTGATAACAGATTTGTTTTAGGTAATGACAGATTTGTTTAATATAAACAAAAATTTGGCATTTAATAACAGAATTTTTGTTTTAAAAAAATTTGCTAGATTAACCTATAGGCGGCACATATATGTTTTATGTTATGACAGATTTAATTGACGTCCTGACAGATTTAGTTAAGGTCACCAAAACTATAGCTTTTGATAGTAGATTTGATAATGAAAGAAGAAAATACTCTAGTGAACTTTACAATGACAACAGACTTGTTTAATGTTACAACAGACTTGTATTTTGAATCCAACGATGATGGATCTATTTTTGCCACTGACTGATTTTTAAAGTACAAGTTTTTGTCAATGGGTACAAAATTTGTTTTCTTATTGAAGCTTCATTATCAGTTTACGAAAGGCTTAATCTTAGGTTATGACATATTTGTTTCACGAAATCTGGGTTAAACTTATTATGACAGACTTATCTATTTTTTTTATTAGTTTATTTAATAAAAAAATAAATATAAATGGCAAAAATGGGTTTTTGTTTTTTTAACTTAAATATTGGGTTATTCTAGTTTTCATCTACATTTGGGTGTTACTGTAGTTATTCGAACCACAATTATATTAGAAAATAGATAGTAAGTGGGTGATTGGTTGGGCTGTAGATGTAGAATTTTTGCTGCAACATTTTTGCTGTAATTGTGTTGGCTGTAGCTGTAGCGTTTGTTGCTGTAGAATTTTTGTTGTAAGTGAACTGGGTTGCAGCTGTAAGTTTTTGGAATTAAAATTGCTTATATTATTAATTAAAACACAAAAGTCTACGTATTATATTATTAATTAAAATTAAAATACAAACAAGAAATATTTTTTAAAAAATCCTAGTCAAAACACAAAAGTCTACGTATTATTTGATAATTTTATTTCTAGAACTTATTTTTGTTTTTTATTTTTTGAATTTTTGTTGATAATTTCTAATTTTTATATTTATTTAATATTAATGTGAATTAAAACTTCTACATCCAAGAAAATAGGGCTTTAGGAATTTACTCTACTACAGCTTAAAGAAAAAAAAAAGGCTGTAGCTTTTAAAAAAATACTACAACACGATTGGCATATAATTTGGGCTTTAAGAGAAATTAAGGCTGTAAAGTGGACTTACAGACCAACCAATCAAGCACTTAATCTTTTCCCATTTCCTAAAACCCTACTTTCGTCAACTCACTCACTCTTTAATATAATTCCTCTCACCCGTCATAAACCGAAATTAAATAGCCTTCTTTTTACATAGAAAAAAAAACTCTTTGGATCCTTTCTATATTTTTCTCAAAATAAAAAAAATAATCATCCAAAGCTCCTTAGAAATGCATCCCGGGAATGTATGGGGCGGGTCGCTGGACGTAGACAACGACAGTGTCGCGGCAGAGGAGGAAGAGCGGCGGAGGAACATGACTGAGTGGGACAGAGGAGCTATTGATACTCACAGGAGCTCTTCTTCTTAGGGTTGTAGTGATCTTGGTTCTTCATATTATCTAACTTTTAATCTTTTTTAAAAAAAATTCTAAATGGCACATTTATAAATACAGATTTTTAAAAATGCTTAGTAAACCTTCAGCAAATTTTAGGTGCTATTTGAGTAAACCTTCTTGAGAAAATGCTATCTCAGTAATTTAACCTACTTTTTGGTGCTATTTGAAGTAATTTTCTCTTCGGCAAATTATTATATTATATACGTTTTCAAAGAAAAGATCGTTTCTAGGTAAAAAGGTGGTCAAAGTCAAAATGAACGCATCATACGAATAAAACTTCTTGCATCTTGCTTTGATTAAAAGTTCATTCGAAACACTTAGTCAATTTCGTTTTATTAAAAAAAAAACACTTAGTCAATAACAAACACCAGAATGAGTGCAAATCAAAGAATAAATAATAAATAAGGTTGCGTGGTTGAGCAATTCTAATTTAGGGTATCCATAGTTGATGTTTACATGGATACACTAAATAGCAATTCCTCTTTGATTCTTTGTCCTAAATTCCTAATCTTTATATATAGCTTGGTTCTGAGGTAAAACAGGTTCTTATAAGTAAATACATGGTTCAGAAAAAAAAAAAAAAAAACCTGAATATGGGTCTTTCCAAATCCATATGCATGGTCATTTTTTCTTTCTTCTTTTTCAGTTTCCTTGCGGGAAACGCCAAGAATCCGATCTTAGTCAATGAAAATTGTTCAAATGCAAGAAACTTCACGAAAGATAGCAAATATGAATTCAATCTAAATGATATGCTCACAAAACTATCTGTCTCCTCAAACTCATCCACTGCCTCTGGTTTCTACACGGCTACATCAGGAGTCGATCCCAACATCGTGGAAGGCATGTTACTATGCATAGGTGATGTCTCTGTTGAAGATTGTAGAGACTGCGTCATTACCGCTTCCAAAGCTATCATTAAAACTTGCAGTGTACAGAAAACAGCAATTACGTGGTACGATAACTGCATGCTGCGTTACTCTGATGTCAAAATCATTGGTAAAATGGAGACAGTTCCCGCGTACATGAGCGCGGGAACTATAACCGATCACGATTTGTATGTAAAGTCTATTAACTTGATGAAAAAGTTAATAGACAAGGTAAATCAGTCAGCGCAACTTTATGCAGATGGGGAAGTAGATGGTGGTGACACAAAGTTGGGAAAGATTCATGGGATGGTACAGTGCATAAAAGGCATAAACGCTACCGATTGTGTTACTTGCTTGAACACTTTGGTGGGAAAAGTTTACAAAGAAAACAAAGACAAGGTGTGGTGGCTAATGTATGGTCCGAGCTGTATGTTGAGGTATAAAGCATCAGGTGTCACGCCCGCACCCACACCCGTACCCCATAGTACGTATTTTTTTTTTTTTTTTTGGTTTTAAAGTTAAGACCCATAGTGCGTATTTATTTGCATTTAGGGGTTGAATATTGGAAAAAATATCATTTAAATCCTCAGTTGTCTATTTTCGTTGATTTAAAGCATGAATTATGTACCTGGTGATTAAGATGCTCAATTTTATGTTGACTTTCAATTTAATCACGAATTTTCGTTAACAAAAGCAAATTGAGGCACAAAATTAAATCAGGATTTGAGAAGAAATCGAGAGGATTAGAAAAGAAATCGAGAGAATTTTTAATTTTAAAGTTCTAATTTTGATATCAATTTTCTTGTTTCGATTACGATTTTGTGCCTCAATTGACTTTGTCAACGAAAATTCATGATTAAATTGAAAGTCAACATAAAATTGAGCATTTGAATCACTAGGTGCAGAGTTCATGCTTTAAATCAACGAAAATAGACAACCGATGATTTAAATGACATTGTTCCCGTTGAATATTTCTGACTTATCGAAAGAAGGGACAAGATAATTGAACTAAAGCTGGTTTTACAGATCCAAAGAAATTGGATGTGAAGACCATCTTTGGGGTAGTTGCAGCAGCAACAGCTGTTGCATTTCTGGTTATCTTTTGTTGTGCATCTTCCTCTGCTCGACGTATATTACGAAACGGTAGATTCGGTTTTCATGATTTCTGATTAGTTTTCTTAACTTAATTTTTGGGTTTACAAACTTATAAATGCGTTAAAATAATACAGTGTTTGCTTTTCCGAAGAATAAGAAAAGAAAGAATAAGGTATTGGATCTCGATGGAGTGATGATCAATGCAGAGAGTGATGAGAGTCAGCATATGCGCATGAGTCTAGATACTATTGTAGATGCAACTAATGGCTTCTCAGATGATAACAAATTAGGAGAAGGAGGTTTTGGTCCTGTCTACAAGGTAAGCCTATATACAAACTAATTAAGAGTTATGGGTTTACATAACTTTGATCAAGTCCTTTCAAAATATGACTTTTTCACGTTTGAGTAGAAGTTTGAAGTATTAAACTAGTAATTTATTGATTTTCGAAGTACGAGAACTAGAATATTAAGTTTGATAATCTCTAAATCAACCAAATTCTCTTAGACTGGTAAAAATCATTACCTACGAGTGACTACGACACCAAAGAATATAAAACTTTTTCTAACACTTTATTAAATCACAAAGCTATTTAAGTAACCCTAAAAAAACTCTTAACATAACTCCAAAAAAATCATAATTGGAATATGATAATTTCTAAAAATAAGTATAGAAATTAATAATAAATCTTTATTACATCACTAGCTGGCCAAATCTCATTTAATTTTTTGACCGGATCTAAATACCATATGAGTTTGTTTCATTATAAAATCATATAAAAATTCTTGTGCTCATTGTCAATCAAGTGAATGGCTATTGAATTTTGATAAGTTTGTTTATGTCTGTTTTAAAAAAAAATCATTAATTAATCACTCAAACTTCTTTTCAAAATGGGGTTTTTATAAGAATATGTATTTACTTTACTACTCTTTCGATGCAAAAATGAAAAAGTTTAATATATTTGAGTTTTGGAACTTTGATCCGAAAACAAAACCCAAAACCTCAAATTTAAAAGCCAAACATCCAAAACATATCTGAAAACTACAACCATTAACAGTGGGGCAGGACCTAATTTCATCTAGGTTTGATTCCACAGTTTAGAACTTGGAACGCTGCTTATTCAGAGTTGATGCGGGTTTCCCACTAGCTAGTAAGGTAGTGTTGGACTTAGTCCCTCTGCCCTAGATGTTTTATATGGTATGCTTGTGTTCAATGAACTTGCATACCCATAAAACTTGTCGGGTTCGCTCGGATTACCCATGACAAAAAGCAATAAAACTATTCAAGCTCATTGCTTTTAAAGATGAGTCTAACTCCAAGAGTTAAGTTTCTTCTTATTTATGCAAGGGACATGGATAATATGTTCCCATTGACCTCTAAATTCAAAGTTTTTCTTGCCATAAATCTGATTTTTCTAGGGAAAGCTTCCTAATGGGGAAGATGTTGCGATCAAGAGACTCTCAAAAAAGTCGAGTCAGGGTCTTACAGAGTTCAAGAATGAAGTGAGTTTGATAATTAAGCTTCAGCATCGAAACTTGGTGAGACTTTTAGGGTACTGCTTCGAGGAAGATGAGAAGATTCTTATATATGAGTACATGTCTAACAAGAGCCTTGATGTTTTTCTATATGGTAAAGTATATTTTAATATTGACGTTTATATGAAGTAGTCATTTCTCTACACTAATACTAGTTATGAAGCTTAAATGATTCGCACTGTTTTTTTCTTATGTGAGCAGACCCTCTTAAGAGTAAAGAACTGGATTGGGAGAAGCGCATGAATATTATTTATGGGATGACAAGAGGACTGCAATATTTACACAAGGATTCGCGTCTCAAGATCATTCATCGTGATCTCAAGCCGGGTAATATACTTTTAGATTGTGAGATGAACCCCAAGATCTCGGATTTCGGGACTGCTAGGATTTTTGGACGCCAACAGAAAGAAGAAAACACAGACAAGATAGTTGGCACAATGTAAGTCAGGAAGATCATTTAGATAGATAATATGATGGTATTTTATCTCAAACTAACAATCAATTAAAATGTCGTCCACAATCTAATAAACATTTGTAAATTGACAATTTTTTAGCGGCTATATGTCTCCGGAATATGCATTAGGCGGGAAAATTTCAGAAAAATCCGATATTTATAGCTTTGGAGTGTTGTTGCTGGAAATCATATCGGGCAAAAAGGCAAACCGGCTGGTGTCTCATAACAATCAATATCTTAGCCTTATTGATTATGTAAGTTCAATCTTATATATATATATTACTCAATGCATGTTATGATATACATAGTTTGTAGTAATCAACTTGATTTAGTTTTAACACTAAATGTTGTGTTCTTGGTCTTCAGGCATGGGAATCATGGTGTGAGACAAAAGGATTGAATATGATTAGCGATGAAGAAGCAATGCTCGACAGTTCATTTTCACCGGCAGAAGTGGTAAAATGTGTTAATATCGCGCTTCTTTGTCTTCAATATCAACCAAAGGAGCGACCCACCATTTCACAGATAGCTGATATGCTAAGAAGCAACAATGACGGCCTCTCACATCCCAAGAAGCCAAGTTTCGTGTTACAAAACATGTTAAATTTGGATCAGCACTCCGAATATGAAATCAGCCAAACAACAATAGAAGCAAGAACATAATTGAAAAAAAAATGGAAACAAGATGTTATGCATATATAATTGTGATTGTTGGATTAATCATTAAAACAAAGTTGTGAGTCGTGTGGGATTTGTATATAATGGCCATGTTCGTTTGTACATCTGGATGCATCATCCATATATATGAACCATTTAGATGATCCATCGAGATGATGTATTTGGACGTTGTTCATTTTTCAATTTGGTAGTGCATCTCGATGGACCGTGAAGCTTTGTTCATTTGATTAGTTGTATCTAAGATTAAACAATGAATTCATCAAACAAAGTAACCACCTCCAAGCAAAACCCATGACACCCACACATTCTCTCTCTCTTTTTTTTTATAACTCGAGTAATCCGTTTCAACATACACCATAAGCTCCGAGCCAGGTCGCAGAGATTTTTCTTCCTAGCAGGTTCTCGGATCAACATGCCATGAGATCCGTCTAATCTCGGGGCCATGGGATGTGAAAACCTATGACATCCACACATTTGTGGAGTAGTTTCTAGGATAGATCGAACTTGGGGTAGCTCATTAATTATAAGTTTATAACCTCCCCTTGTCTCACTTGAACTAGACCACTAGTGTGGGCAACTCTTTATTTTTTTTTGTACATGAGTTTATAATTTGAGAATTAAGATGTTGTTGGAGGACTTTTTGGATGTTGAAAACTTGTTTAGTGCATATGCATTGACTGGATTTTATTAGTTTTGGTAAGTGAGAAAATCAAACAGCACTTTTATTGCTTTATTAAAATTTTCTTAGGAAATAAGTAATACCCTAACGCAAAGTGTCTTGCGTTACAAGGAAAGTATAGTATTTGATCTAATAATTAATTAATATAACATGCATCCTTAACGCGTAGTGCAATGTATGGTTGTCCGGGGAAAAGGATCAGAAAACAATGGTGGACGAGGCCATTGATGGCGTGGCAACAATCCTTACCCAAACCTTTGAAATCTCCTTTAGTGGCAGCTTTCACAGCATCGACACAACCTTTGACCTTCTTTATTGACGAGAAGCAATCACCAGGATTTGGTATCGGCGCTTGAGCTTCGGATTGATGATGACAAAGCAACGCCATGATCACTACAAGAATATGACGCATTTATAGCATAAGAATATAGCAGTTAATGCTGTTTTGCTATGATTGACAAACACCGTAATATGTTATAGCGTTTGGTAAATTTTAAACGCTATACTTAATTACTCGGAGAAATAAAAGGACGCGGGTCAATGTTTTTGGATTTAGGTTTAATATTTGATAGCACTGTTTTAGATTAAACGCTATGTAATCTATTAGCGGGTAATCATTAAAAAATGCCCGCCTCTTAAAAAAAAAATTTGTGGGAAAAAACGCAAAATTTGCCTAAGGCACAGAGACTCTTCACTGTTCTCCATTCTTTTCCAATCTCGATTCTTCATCTCTCTCTCTGTAAATCGATATCTGATATCGATTCTTCATCTCTAAACACATTCTTCATCTCTCTCTGTAAATCTCTCTCTGTTCTCGACTCTCCATCTCTCTGTTACTCGACTCTCCATCTCCATCTCTCTGTTACTCGAGTCTCCACCTCCATCTCTCTGTTACTCGAGTCTCCACCTCCATCTCTTTGTTACTCGACTCTCCACCTTCTTTTCTCAGTTAATCGAGTCTACATCTCTCTTCTCACTCGACTCTCCATCTCTCAGTCACAGATCTGGTCGTACATTGTAAAGGTTAGGGTTTTTAAAATCGATTTGGGGTTTTGTTTGTGAAATTATCATATTGGAGCTTCAATTTGTGGTTGTAATCGTTTTAGGGTTTTGTTTTAAGGTACTCATATTTGCAGAAGCTTTCGATCCATGGGTGTGTGTTTTAAGATTCTTGAAGCAATGACCTTACTATGTGTATTTGTTTATTTTTATCTTGACTAAGTTATTGTTCTTATTGGTTTTGCGTTTTAGGGAATGAGTGATCCTTATGTTGTGATGGATTTGGATGGTCAGGTTGCTAAAAGCAAAACCAAATGGGGGAAAGTCTCTTATGCTTTTACTGATTTTTTTTTATAGTATCGCATTTCTTAGCAAAATTTATGAGCTTACTCACTTAATTAGATGTATACATAATAATCGGTGGTCTGATCATAGTGGAAGTGTTCCGATGTAGTCTTATTTTTGATATTATTTTATTGGCAGGACAAGAGCCGAAATGGAACGAAGACTTTAATTTGTTTTTAATATCAAGCTGCCTCCTGCAAAAAAGATAGAGGTAGAAATGTTTCAACTATTGTGGCTGGACAAATACCTTCTAATATATAAAGCCTTGCCTGACTTCCCAAAAATTGTTTAATGAGCTTCAGATTGCAGCTTGGGATGCAAACCTTGTTACCCCACATAAACGGATGGGGAATTCCGAAATCAACCTGGAATCCGTTTGTGATGGTGAGAATTTGTTCACCCATTCATTATCAATTTATTTTTACAAGTTTGAGTTAAAAATGACAACTTTGTCTTCTACTGCATCGTGCTTTGTGAAGATGCAAAGCAAGCCGTGGCTGTGAAAAGTCAATTGCAACAGCTAGCTAGACCAATGTACAGCAACCCACCTTTACATGGTGCTCAACTGGTCTCAACCATTCTTGAAGACCCAGAGTTAAAGAGTCTGTGGCTAAAGGAAGTTAAGGTAACATTATGAAAAAATGCTAATTCTTTCATTCATTACCTTATATTCTATGTTCACTCTTTTGAGTTGAATAATCAACTATAGAATTAAAATCTGATAAGCCATATGTAAAATCTGTAACACAACATTCTATAAGCCATATGTAAAATCTGTAACACAACAGGTCATGGCTGATCGGATCATCGGCATGAGAACTACCTTGAGAAGTTAGGATCGCCTTTATCATGGGAGCACGTTACCAAGCAGGTATTTACAAAAACAAGTGTTTTTTAAATGAACTTGTTGTCATTTCTCTCCTCTGACTCGCACAATCCTATTTTCATGGGTGAAACAGATTGGAATGTTCTGCTACAGTGGGCTAACACCAGAACAGGTTGACCGCTTAACAAGCGAATATCACATCTATATGACCCGCAATGGCCGTATCAGGTACTTCACTTTCTCCTGATTAGAAATCTTTGAGTTCACATTCAATGCAATCCATCCTAATCATTGAGGCTCTTGATGTTTGGTTGCAGTATGGATGGTGTTACGACATGAAACGTGGGATACCTTGCGAATGCTATACATGAAGTCACCCAAGGTTTGGGTGGAAGTGTCAAAGGTTGGAGATGCAGCTGTGTGGAGACCAAACTCTGAAATTCAAACCATTGCCGATGCAGTAGGTAGTATTGTGGCTTGGCCTAATGATAAAATCATGTATGTCTAAACATAATCTTGTTATTTTGGTGAATTCAGTACTTGCTAAGGCATGATCATGTGACTTGAGTACTTACATTGACATGTTTATCTAATATAAATTTCATTTGTCTTTTTAAATTTGTTTTATATAATATTAATTTGTAAATAATTTGATCAAAACAGAATTGGAACTGGAAATGGATGGTCACATATTGCACCAAAACAAAATGCCATTAATTGAAACAATTGCAGTTTAGTAACTGCTATTGTCATTTTATATGTAGCAAAATAAATATGCTGTCAATAATAGTATTTAATATCGAATATTAAGCGCTATTATATTATTAATTATTGCATAAAGGAAAGCGTTGTAATAACGAACTTTTTGGTAGCATAACAAAAAACCGCTATAATTTGTCTCCGACCTATTATGACGGGCGATGATAGAGCGCTTGTTAAAACGCTACAGTAGAGTTATATAGCATTATTCGGGCGCTACAGATGCTTCATTTTCCTGTAGTGATATCACAGATAAAAAGAAGAACTTCACTGTGACGATCTGTTTTGTTCCCATTTTTGTTTTCTGGAACTGGACAGGTTTTTTTTTAGACCTTGTAGTTGTAGTGTGTCTGAGAAGTGGAAAAAGGTGGTTAGTCATTTAATTGTTTCAATTGAATAACAAACATTTGGTAAGCATATTTACTGTTTTCAATACAAAAATATTTTGGTAAGTAATAAATTAAAATTTTCTTTACAGAATTTTTAGAAATTTTATAAATTGAAGTTGACTTTCAAAAATTTATATTAAAAAAATTTATGAAAATAGTAGAGAGAGAAAAAGAATGGTTGTAGTAGAATTAGATTTTGAAATTTTGAAACACTTTAGAGGGAAATTCCAAAAAAAAAGATATATCGAGACGTTGTAGAGGTGGTGGGAACCACAGCTGGATCTGGTTAGTTATGTCATTATTGTGGCAAGTCTCTATAGTGATGGAGGAGAAACGCCGGAACAGATCAGAAATGGAGGAGAAAAGAAAAGGAAAGAAGAAAGACGAGGAAGAAGCAAATTAAGACAAATCCAAGATTGGGTTTTGTAAAGCTCATTTCCGTGTAATAAGAGAGAATCAGTTGACGTGTAAGGTGTCTCTGGAAAACTCACGTTGTCAAGAATCCATAACAGGTGACGAAGATTGAATCGAGGTTATATTCGAGAACTTATGCACGTTTTTTCCTGGACAAGTAACTGCAGAATCTGGTCAAATCTGGAACCCTAGAAAACAGTTTCGTATTGGCTTCTTCAAAGCAACGTTTGGAGGTCTGAAACTATTCCGATCGCGATGAAACTTTGTGGACTTGTTCATGATACTACTGGCTAGATAATCAACAGTGGGATTGCAATTGTAACGTTTGAGACCTTTCATGACTCATGGAGTAATGTCTTAGTTGATGGAGAACCAAAGTGGAGCTAAAGAGCATGTTGTTGCAGATAAGATACTACAAGAAAACATGGTTTTTAAGACTACAGCTATTTAGTCACCAAAATTTGCGATATTAAACGACTTTTTGGCGACCACAAAAATTTAGTCGTAAATCAATCGCTTTCTTGCGACCAAAGAAAGTAGTCGGTAAACTAGTCGTTAATTAGCGACTACTTTATGTCTATATTACACACGGGAAAAATTAGTCGCAAAATAGTCCGCTAATTTGGCGACTATTACACGATTACAAACCCATTTACTTTCTTTGTTTCATCTTCACTCTCTGTTTCTTCTCGTAGAGTCTCTTTAGCTTTAAAGTTAACAACAACTTGTCAGATTTGATAATCTTTAATTCTGTATGGATTCCTTATGTTTACTTCATGAATCATTGATTGGGTATTGCAAAACTTGGCTAAAGTGAAGAACTCTAGTTTGTAGAATCACAAAAGACTTGTGATTTCTTTGGTTCTGTTACTGTTCTTTTCGAAATGAGAGGAATTGTTTTGATTAGATCAAGGCTATCAATCTTTAGGGCTCATGTATTCAATTGTTTAAGATCTAGTAATGTTTTTCCTAGTTTGAGAAATACATGTATTGTTCGACTGTATTTGGAAGCTCCCATAGCTTGTGTGCTTCCTTTAAGTTTGTGTTCTATGTTCTCTACTTCCATAGCTCATTCAGAGCAAGTGGGGTTTACTAGGATCAGACCCGGCCCGCGACCCATTCCCATGATACATGGGTATTGGGCCTCAAAAATTTTGAAGATTTTTAGTAATAAAACTAGGACTCCGGACCCCCGCGATGTCGCGGGGGAAAATATTTCAAAAATCGTTAAGCGATGAAGTTCACGAAAATATTTAAAAAATATGAGGCCCAATATTAAACGAAAATTAATAATAATGATGGTAGATGATTAAATGTTATAACGATTTATAAAATAAACTTAAAGTTGCAATTTTTCGTGAAATAAACTAAATGTTGCAATGGTTCAACTAAACGGCTGCAATCATTTTATGAAAAATTACGATAAAAAGATGCAACCGTAAAAAATATTTACTCGGATTGCAACTTTCTCAAAAAACATAACGTAAAATAATTTTTTTAGTTTAAAAATAAATAAATGAAATGTTGCGATATATCAAAGGTTGTAGCGGTTCGTCAAGTTCGTCAAATAAACTAAAGATTACAATGGTTCGTAAAACAAAACCAAAAATTGCAATGATTGGTCAAATAAACCAAATGTTTCAACGGTTCAATTAAACGATTACAATCTCATTTAAATGCATTTTGGTAATTAAAAATTAAAAATATTAATTTATGAAAATTATACCGAGAGACGCGACGGTAGATAATTAGATGTTATAGCAATTTGTAAAATAAACCAAAGGTTGCAATTGTTCGTGAAATACAAAACAAAATATATAAATCAAAGGTTGCAATCGTTCGTGAAATAAACTAAATATATAAATCAAAGGTTACAATTGTTTGTGATATAAACTAAAGGTTGCAATTGTTCGTGAAATAAACTAAATATTGCAATAATTCGAATAAAAGGTTGCAACTGTTTATGAAGAGGTACAATTAAAAGAAGCAACCGTAGAAGATATTCGGATTGCAATTTTCTAAAAAACATACCCGTAAAATATAAATTTTAGTTTAAAAATTAAAAATATATCCATATGTAAACTATGAAATAAACCAATTTTATATGTAGTTTATTGGTTTAAGTAAAAAGAAATTCAATAAAACAACATGACCGTACAAAAATAACTGTAAGAAAAACAACCATAAATATTTAAACGAAAGATTGCAATAAAAAGACACAACCGTTCAGATGGTATTTATTGGAAACGACATAACCGTAAAAAAATAACCGATTAAAACGAAAATTACGATAAAAAGACGCAACCAAAATAACCGTAAAAAATAACCGATTTAAACGAAAGGTTGCGATAAAAAGACGCAACCGTTCAGATGTGCAAATGGTATTTATTAGATTGCTATAATATATAGATTAGGCCCCAAAATGTTTTTGTTATTGCATAAGTAGGCCTCAGTTTTTTGAAAGTTTTAGATTTCATCTTAAATTTTAAATTTTATCTATTTATTATTGCAAAAATAGGCCTCATTTTTCTGAAGTTTTAAGAGTTGATCTCAAATTTTAACTTTTATCGATAAAACCCAAAAAAAAAAATTGTTCTGTATTGGGCCTCATATTTATGTGGGCCGGCACTGACTAGGATTAACAATGAGAAGGATGATGAAAGTGAAGTGAGGAAGAGATTGACCTCGATATTGGTTTTACTATAAGCGATGAAGTTGTTTCAGAAGATGTTGGGACGATTGTGAAGTTACATATTTATTTACAGTGAACAAAAAAGTAATAATGCTACATACAATCTATTTAATTAGCACGTAGCACGCGTTTTGGCTTTCCCTATCATTACGTGAGTAATAAACGTAGAAAGCAAGCTGTAACCAACTAACCATGTCATTTACCAAAACATTAGTATTTTTCTTATTCAAGTACCAAAACATTAATCCTACTGTTAAGTTAAGCAGTCGCATTTCCTTGATTTTCAAAGAACTATAACATTTTGTAGAATAAAAAACTAGACCAAATTATAAGACATATATTTTACATATTCGATTCAATTTATAATCTCATACTAGATTTTAACCTGCGGTGTACCGCGGGATAATTTATTTTTAAAGTTAGTATAAAAATATTTTGTAAATTGTATCTTCTCATAAAATATTTATTTATATTATAGTTTGAAATTATTTGAAAGAAGTTTTTCAAAATGATTGAATAATAAATATAAAAAATTTCTATTCTAATTCTACTAGAATATAGACACCTTTTCCCATTTCCTAAAACCCAATTTTGGTCAACTCACTCTTTAATAAAATCCCTCTCACCCATCATAAACCAAATTAAATAGACTTCTTTTTCTTCATAGACAAAAAAAAAAAGAACTCTTTGAATCCTTTCTATATTTCTTCTCCAAAAAAAATCATCCAAGCTCTTCAGCAATGCATCCCGGGAATGTATGGGGCGGGTCTCTGGACGCCGTAGACAGCGACCGTATCGCGGCAGAGGAGGAAGAACGGCTGAGGAACACGAGGGAATGGGACAGAGGAGCTATTCATTCACAGAGAAGTGAATTAGACGAAACGCAACAAGGCTGGTTGCTTGCACCGCAAGATAGTTGGAGGAAGAAGAAGAAGAAATATGTAAACCTAGGTTGTGTTTCCGTGAGCCGCACGGTTTGCTTGTGGACCGTTGGAACTATTGCTGTTTTGTTTCTCGTCGTTGCTCTTCCGATCATTATTGTCAAGTCGTTGCCTCGTCATAAGTCTACTCCTCCTCCTCCTGATAATTACACTCTTGCCCTTCACAAAGCTCTTCAGTTTTTCGATGCCCAAAAATGTAAGTCTTCCTTATTATTCTCTATTTTTTGCCGACTATTTTTTCTTACTTATATCTCTATATTTGTGCATAATATAATGATGATAGTTACTGTTACCTTTTAAAAGATTGAATAATAAACTTAAAAAGATGACAAGAAAAAAATTAGATTTAAAAAAAAAAAAAGATGACTAGAGTTTCTTAGTTATCAAATTTTCATTTCAATCTTTTATGGAGTTCAATTTTCAACCAATTCTATAGAAAATATTTATTTTAAAAAATCTCTACACCCGATTTTACATTAGAAGACTTAACTATAATTTAGAGAATTTTTAAAAACTTTGTGGAAAATGTGAATATTTGTAAATATAAGAAAATCAGACTCTTAATAGCTCAACAAAAAATTGGAACAATTGCTGATGTTGTTTTCTAATTAACTGATTAAAAGTCATTTCATTGTGGGACTTGTGATGCAAATTTGAATAATTCCGTCTTCACAAGCGCACTTACTTTATTAGTATTAGAAACGTTTAATGATTCAAAAATAAACATTCTTTAGGTGGTAGACTTTAAGAGTAACACGTAAGTGTTGACATTCCAATAAAATACCAAAATCAATTTCAAGCACGTATATCCGACTAACTTGAAACCTCGCATTTTCTCATTTTGTTATTGTGAGCTGGCTTTTGGTAATGCTCACAAATTCATTTGGCTTTCCAAGGACTAACGCGGTTTTGATATTTGAGAAGAATAGTTTCATAACAAACCAAAATATATAAGCCTTTTCACACCAAAAAAAAAAAAAACCCCAAAATATATTAACTTAATTTCGATGAATCTGGTTATGAATTATGTTCGGAATTATGTTATTTTTCTACATTATATATATACAAATTTTTCTGATATTTATATCTATACAAAATTATAAAATAACTTTAAAATAAAATATTTATTGATATATATACATATGCATTTTTGTGTTATTTAAAATTGAAAATGACAAAATAATTCTTGACAGTTTTAATTTTGATTTTCTTAAGAAATAAATAGAAGAAATATGGAATCGGATTTTAGAAACAAACTCAAACCATATTTTCATATCAACTGATCATACAAATGAAGTAGAGTTAAAACAACAAACTTAACTAACACCAATATGTTGAGCCACAATTTCATATTTGACCTAACAAAATATTCAAGAATTCGGTCGTCTAAGCATTAAAGGAATTAGTGGAGTAAAAATGTGTGAAATATTGATGATTATGGAAAAATAAGAATGGTGAAATAATGAAAATGTGATAATGTAGCTGGTAAACTGCCGAAGAAGAATAAGGTTTCATGGAGGGGAGATTCGGGGCTGAGGGATGGGCAACCCGACGTGGTCGGAGGATTGGTCGGAGGATACTATGACGGAGGAAGTAACATCAAGTTTCATTTTCCGATGGCATTCTCAATGACAATGCTAAGTTGGAGTCTCATTGAGTATAGCCACAAATATAAAGCCATCGATGAGTATGATCATATGAGAGATGTTCTCAAATGGGGCACTGATTATCTTCTTCTCACTTTCAATAATTCTGCTACTCGCCTTGATCATATCTACACTCAGGTTTCAATAATTCTCAAATGCTATATGAGAAAACTATGTTTCAATAGATTGTTGCACAAGAAACCTAAACCTTAACCTTTTTGATGAAAGCCCTGTTTCTATGGCTCTTAGGTTGGTGGAGGACTAAGAGACTCAGAATCACCAGATGATATCTACTGTTGGCAAAAACCAGAAGACATGTCCTACGACCGCCCTGTCCTCTCCTCCACTTCCGCTGCTGACCTCGGCGCAGAAGTTGCTGCAGCCTTATCCGCAGCCTCAATCGTGTTCACGGACAAACCAGACTACGCCAAAAAGCTCAAAAAAGGCGCAGAAACTCTATATCCCTTCTTTAGAAGCAAGTCCAGACGCAAGCGCTATTCCGATGGACAACCAACGGCTCAAGCTTTCTACAACTCAACAAGTATGTTCGACGAGTTCATGTGGGCTGGTGCATGGCTTTACTACGCCACTGGAAACAAGACTTATATACAAATGGCCACCACGCCGAGTGTGCCTCAAACGGCTAAAGCTTTTGCTAATCGGCCGGAGTTAATGGTACCGAGCTGGAATAACAAATTACCTGGAGCAATGTTGTTGATGACTCGGTATAGATTGTTCTTGAACCCTGGTTTTCCCTACGAAAACATGCTCAATAGGTACCATAACGCTACTGGTATCTCCATGTGTGCTTATCTCAAGCAGTACAATGTTTTTAACCGGACTTCAGGTGATTAATTACTCTGCTTTACTCTGTTTTCGTTTGTGTGTTGTCTTGAAAAAGACTTGAACCGTTTTTTTTTTGGACAAAATTTCCAGGAGGGCTTATGCAACTCAACATGGGGAAACCAAGACCACTAGAATATGTTGCTCATGCTTCCTTCTTAGCTTCCTTGTTTGCGGATTATCTTAATTCAACTGGAGTTCCTGGATGGTATTGTGGACCTACATTTGTGGAGAACCATGTTCTCAAGGATTTTGCTCAGTCTCAGGTAAGAATAAAGGCTTATTCGATATACAGATTCAGGGTCTAGGTTTTTAGAAACTCGCGTGTCGTAGAGTAGTATTGAGTCTAGGACTAAGGGCATAAATTCGCTACAACCACATTTTCGATTTCGATATGGGCTATTTGAGTTTGTCTTGAGTGCTTTACGAGTGGTTGGCTTGCGGGAAACTCCTTACCAATGGGCTTTCTCATCCTACAATTTTAGAAATCTGACTAATTTAGGACAAATTATGATTATGAATTGATAATGTTATATGTTTTATCAGATTGATTACATTCTTGGAGACAACCCTTTAAAAATGAGCTATGTGGTTGGATTTGGCAAGAAGTTTCCAAGACGTGTTCACCACCGTGGAGCCACGATCCCAAACGACAAGAAGAGAAGAAGCTGTAGAGAAGGATTGAAGTATAGAGACACAAAGAATCCAAACCCAAACAACATCACAGGAGCTATGGTTGGTGGACCAAATAGATTCGATGAGTTCCATGACTTGCGAAACAATTATAACGCGAGCGAGCCTACTCTCTCTGGTAATGCAGGCCTTGTGGCTGCTCTCATTTCACTAACCAGCAGTGGTCGCCAACTAATCGATAAGAACACGATGTTCAATAGTGTTCCTCCTCTTTACACTCCGACTCCACCACCTCCTAAAGCCTGGAAGCCTTGAAAACCTTTTTTTTTTTTTATTAAAGATTAATATTCAAACTTTTTTTTTTATCACTTGGTTACATAACTAAAATAATTTTATTGTGACGTCCTATATATATATAAACAAAATCAAATTAATGCAGTCTTTTTTTGGAAAAAAATACTATTATTCATGACTAGCTAGAAAAAGCAATCTTTGATAAAGATAAACTTTGAATTCATTAGTCATTCTCCTAGTAACTATTAAACGAATATGATTTAGTCATTGACGACTACGAAACATACATGTTTTAGTTGTTTACGACTGCAACACGAGCATGATTTAGTCGTTGGCGACATTGATAGCTATAGGAACCAGTGATATATTTTTGTTCATTTCGTAGTCGCTAGCCACTTATTTTTGTTTGTTTGTCGCTAGTTTCGAGACAGTTTTGGTGGGTAACTAGCTACTATAAATTTTGATGGCTGAAATTTTAGCGTTTTAAATTTTGAACCAACGATTATTTGCTGGTCTGTCGTTAGCCACAACAAACAGAACATGATTTAGTCATTGGCAACTGTAAAACGAACATAACCATTCTCTTTCTCCGTATCGATGGTGTTCTCTCTCTTTTCATCTTTAGTTTCTCTCTTGCTTCGAATGGTTGTATAGTATGCTGCAGACCGGATTAAAATCGGATCAGTCTGCATTTAATTCACCATTCACTATTCCGGACTAGTATGCACTGTTGCATACTAAAAATCTCCATACTAGTATGCACTTGATCATACTTCTCCATACCATCATAAATTTACTGTTGGTCCGCATTTTTTCATTCCAATCCCCCAAAAGCTTCATACCAACATACAATTGTTTGCTTCCATACTACAGTCCGACATTTTGCAAACTAAAATATTGGTATGCATTCTCCACTCTGCATCATATGGACTAACCATTCAAAGCCTCTATCGTTTAGATACCAAATATTAAGAATGTTGTAATTTAAGTGCAAACTATGTATTCTTATTCAAGCCAGAAATTGGCACGGCCTTTTACATGAATGTTGCAACAATTACTTCCAAATAGGAACAAATAATTCTACCACTGAAATCAACCAAGAAAACAATTTCAAAGTATCCCATAATTGTAGGGATTCATTTTAACCTGAATTGGCCAAGGTGTTGCTGACTGTAATATACTCTAAAATGCTAATCTTTTCGAATCACTGAGCGAGACAAGAACCTGGTTCTAAAGGCACGACTCGTCCGCCACCAACCAAAGGTGCAGCTGCAACACCTCGTCGATTTAATAGGCATCTAAAGTGAGCCAACCTCGTCGTTACCTTGTTGGGATTTTTAGCCAACTTTGCATAAGGTGTCCACAACCGCTCTTCCCAAACACAAAATATATTTTTATTGTTTAGCAATTAGTATAAAGTATCTATTTTGCAAGAGTTTATAAATAAGAAAACATTTATGTACCTGCAGCTGCGGCAGCACGAGGCCAAATGGTTTGTTCAATGTCAGAAGCATCAATATGTTCACCCCACATACAAACCTCACCACCAAGTACTAGACTTTGTTGCTTTTTATCCGTTATGTTTTTAAGTGGCTCGTTTGCGTAAAAGCCTTGCCAAGGTGCGTCTATATGATCCAAATACCAATTTTCTTGGTTACTAACTATACACCTTAAACCGGACGCCGTCACATTCTGAACAAGTCCTGTATTAAGCCTGATTCATCAAAGCAAAACGTTACAATAAATTCAACGTTGAGTCACAATTTGTACTTCTTTTCTACGTACGGATGCAATTACCAGTTGTGAACCACGGTTTTCGAGTTTAATTTGCTTCCAAAATTGATGAAGGTTTCTTCCCTACGGTATAACATTAGAGAAAAATGTAGTAAGTCATAGGAAAATTTTACTTACTTATCATTTTTGTTTTATAATGAAAGTGATTTAGTTACCAGTTGATAATTTCATATCCGTGAGACAAAGCGATTTTTTGCGCTCGCAACACAAAATATTGATAGGCTTCTTCTTCACTCATCCGATGTTTTTTAAGCCTTCAGGTTAGAAAGTTTGAGTAACATGAGGTAAAATGTTTTAAAGAACTATACAAGTGTCTGAGTATCATTACCATTGGGCTATTCGCGGCGTTGCAGACCAACAAGCTGCAATGAAGTACATGTAATCAAAACCAACTCTAAAGATATAGGAAATATGATAAACAAAGGAGATTTTCATTACTTGTGTTTACTTCGTCACCTCCCAAGTGGACAAACTTAAACTTAAAGATCTTGCTGAAATCTGAAATAAAATTAAATATTTCCATAAGAAGTTAGGCAACATTTGGTGATGCATATATTAAGAAAAGTGTTTTGGAGATGTTACCAGAAAGAATGCCATCAATGACCTTGAATGTAAAGTCATTGCTCACGTCAAGTGGTTCTTGACAATTCTTGGAGGGCCACAAGGCAGGATATCCTTTTCCCCTTTATTTGTTTATAACAATGAAAATTATCATATTTCTATCGTCGAAAATGCGAAATATATAAGAGAAGATAAAAAAAACATCGATGAAGAAGAAATTACCATGAGAGAGCATGTCCTGGAACATCAATCTCAGCCAAGACATGGATCCCTCGTCGCTGAGCATAACTATATATACAGATACATCAATCACATTTTGTTAAAATAAGAAGGAATTATCCGGATATATATTCAAATCATATGATTCAATATTTGCATGGATCTTAAGATCTAGACATACTTGACGATTTCCACAGCGTCTTCGAAGGTGTATCGCTGAGAAGAAGAGTAAGCGCCGTTCCATAGCTTTGGATAAGAAGGTATCTCTAAAGGAAATGACTGTGTATCCACAATGTGCCAGTGTAACACATTCTGTACCAAACCAACCAAAGTATATCAATCTTGGTCATTTATAAGATCAAATTTTATCAACCAAACCAAATTGAATCATCTTAAGAGCTTACAAGTTTGGCATATGTCATGGAATCAATCACGTTCTTTATAACGGGAAGTGGCAAATAATGTCGGGATGTATCTGTGTAGTAACAACAAATCATATCATATGATATAAGTTATGTCTGTTATTAAGTAATTAGAGAAGAAGTTAAATATAATCGCTCACCGATTAATAGGCCACGGTAAGAGAATCTAGGCTGGTCTGTGATACTCCATGGAGTCATTAGAATCTCTATAACCTTTTTCTTCAAATTTAAATGGCATAACTGGCTAAATGTCTGCATTTATAATTTCATTTTTTTCAATAAGTCGACATCTTTATTATAATGATAACCAAGTAGGAAAATTGATAAACACAAACCTGTAGACCATGCAACGCACCGTAAACGCTCTTTGCCTACAAGGTAACACAAATATCAAAGGATAGATATATGATTGTATTATTAATTCATGTAATATATGATTAAACACGAGGGGCCAACACTAGTGGAATCACACTTATCTTTCACAATTTTGTACGTTTTGTCTAGAATAAAAGCACTGAGAAATAATAATTGGCATAATAAGTAGCTAACGACTTGTGCTTATGCGTTTGTATTCTTCTTATAGAGGGGAAAAAAACAAAATAAGACCATACTAATCCCATTATGTTTAATACAGTTCACGTGGAGGACACCATTTCATGTCCCTACCTATGTTACATGGTTCTCTATAGTGGGTGAAAAAAAAGAATATCTACATTTAAAAGGAAGCTACAAAAGTACTATATCATAAAAACACAACACAATAGAAGTGTTTACTTTTTTTCTGAAACATGTATTTTACGGTGACAAATTGATTGCATGTCGAACTCAACTATAAAAGAAAACGGGACGAATGAAAGAAAAACCAAATATTCAAAGTTAGGTTCTTTTATGGTTATAAAGCTGAATTTACATTTAAATCTTTATGGATATAAGTGGTTAGAGAAAGTGACAAAAGCTGGGGATAGGTGGTGAGTGGTACCAACTAACCTCAAGTTGTGCATAAGACGGCTTCTCTGGAGATGGAACCACTAATTTGTACGACTCGTCTGCTCCATATTCCAACTGCAACACAAAAATTACACAAATTTTAACGACTTTTGTTGGTTTCTTTAATACAAACAATAACTTCTATATTATTCAATCATCTATTTTTTTTTTTTGGGTTTCCCATTTTAAATATATTGAAATTTACGTCAATTAGTAAAAAAATTTTTGTTAAAAGTCAATTAGTTTTGTTCAGATGATTAACTTCATAACAAGAAGTCAAGAATATGATAATGTATATATAATTAAACCTAGATATTCAGTATATTAGATAGTCAATAATAAAAAAAAAGAGATATAAATTAGGCCATGATGTATATATTTTAGTATGAAAATGTATACATTATCATCTTTTCTTAATAATATATGGTTGTACAGTTATTAATCTTTCATATCTTTATAAATAGATAACTATTTTTATTTAGGATCAGAATCTAGAGTAATCTTCCAGACTTGCACAAGCTAATTAATTATATGGTGGTCATAAGAATTGATGAAAATATAATTGATACGTATCTTCAACAAATATGAACATATCATTACTACCACTTGACTATTGATAATTTTATAGATTTTTGATCTTGATTAAAATGTGGATCTCGAAATGAAATATTCTCAATGATTTTAAAACAGAATTTTTTTATATATTAAATGATCTGATTGAAGATAACGAGGATGTCCGTGAGTTGGTGGACCCACTACACAACCAAGTCGCCAGACACCAATCAACAAAGCCAAGCAACCAAAAAAAATAAAAAATAAATAAGAAGTTGTATAATCGATACATCTACGCACAAAATCAAATATTTATGGAGTTTTCTAATAAGTTTATTTTTATAGACATCTCACGGAAAACGTTCCGTAAACTAAGATCCAATTTGTAATTCTATATTCTAAAATAGTTCAAGAAGGATAAAATTCTTTTATCGAGAGTTGACAAAAGAAAATTAGTTATAAATGAAGACAAAAAAAGACCAGCTATACCCAATGTTTGAATGGTAAACATGTTAGAGGAAAAAAGAAAAAAAAAAACAGATGAATATTTTACTCCAAAATAAACGAATTAAAGGAGGCATTGAGATATTTCTTTCTCGTTTTCGCCTTTTTAATTGTGTACTTACAAATTATTAAACATTAGTTAATTCTTATGATTTAAGAAAAAATACACTGATTATATATGTTCAATATCTTTTATTTTTAGTATGACTTTTAAAAAAATGAACAGAATCAAAATCAAAATGCGGTAAATAATGAAAACTTTAACTTAATAAAACTGACAATTATTTTTTTAATCATTCTTTTAATTGAGTTTCTAAAATTTCTTTACTAAAATAAATAAAAACTCACTTGAGTTGAACCAAATAGTTACAGAAATAAACGTGAGTTCAATTTTCATGTTGAGATATGATCAAAATTAATAAAGAAATAAATATTTTGAAAATATCAAAGTATTTCTTAAAATATTTTTTTTAAAGGAAATATAGAAATATTCTTTCTTTCTTTTTTTCCATACAAAAAAAAGATATAAATGGACTACTAGTAAATAGAAAGTGTTTTAGGAAAAAGAAAAGAAAAGAAAAAAAAATGATGCAACATTTGTGAAAATGACACATCTCAAAAAAGAGGATACAAATTTATAACCAATAAAGACAATTGATTTGTCTTTGATTGTGGTAATAATGAGATGATTGCAACTAATAATGACATTAAATGTAAATTAAACTTTTTTCATGAATCATCTTCTCTAACTTCAACAACTTGAAGAAATATCATTAAAAAAGTGTTGTTGTAGATTTGATAACTAAAACTAACCTCATCGGTAGAGGAAGAGATGATGACATGTAGTCCCTGAAGCAAAGCAGATCCACCGGAGCCTGAAGAATTCCGGTCACCGGAGATGACGTGGCTCAGCCTCACAACACCAAGCATTCTATCAAATCCTTCTTTCAAAATCCCTGAGGTGTCTCCATATTTGCTTCCCTCCGTAACTAGCTTGAAATCTCCGCTTAGATACATTCTCCGGCCACCGTGGCTAACTTGTGCCGGTAACGGCCAAATTCTCAACCTCTCGATGTCATCAAAGGCGGAGATTGTTCCGGCGATGAATAGCATAAACAACGGCAAAACGCCGGCGATCTTTGCTCCTTTACCTCTCATTTTTTTCTTCTAAGTAACAAGGAAATAGCAAAAAACGAAAAATAGTAAAAATGTTTTTAATCAAAGAAAAAAATGTAGCAAAAATGGAGGAGAATCTTAGAAGTCTCTCTCTTTATATATAGTATAGGGAAGTATGTAACACTATTATATTCACACGTTAGACAAGCCTCTGAATTGGCGCATTTTTTTTGAGTAATAAATGTTTTTATATAAGTATTTTAATTTGTACCATAGTTGTCAGCATTAACCTATTCGATTAATCCATGCATGTTGATGAAAGAATTATAGACAACAGTAAATTACATATTAAAAAAAAAATGATAAATGGAGGAAAAAAAATCCAATTAATATAATCTTTCATCTATTAATATAATCCAATTAATATAATCTTATATGTATGTGAGACCTACATACATAGAGCTAAATAAATTGTACTAATTTTTAGATTTTAGATAAATGTAGGAAAATTGTGAATAATTGAGGCTGTTTTGTATTTTCTCTATTGTTCGTGATTTTGGTAAGAATTTGGTCAATTGCAGGTAATATTGTGGATGTGCTTTTTATTAGTTTGGTCAACTGGGGACTATGTTACTTAATACTATATTACTATTACAATAAATTTTATTCATTTTAATTAAAAAATCAAAATAATTTGATACTTATTAATTTCTATTCTGCAATGTTACGTTTTGTATATGTTTTAATTGATAAAATAATAATTATATAATAATAATACAGTAATAGAACATAGAAACCAATCATTTCCAAGATCTCTTAATTTAGAAAAACATGAGTTTTATAAAATTTCAATTCGGATGATGACACATTGGCAATACAATTTATGTTAATTATTAATTTTTTAGATTAATCAATTCTTAGAAAATACTGTTTATATTACATATTTTTGTTTTAGATTAACCGAATTTTAGCACTATTGTATATGTAATTTATATTATCCAAATAGTTTAGTGATTAGTGAGGTTTTCTATCAATTAATATTTCCTCTAAGTCCAAAAACCACAATCTAATGGTTATCATTTATAGCACTTAAGGGTCGAATCCACGGAGAACTAGAGATCTAAGACACTAAGAATACACAAAATTTCTTAATCTAAGCAAATATAGGATTGGTTTTAAACTAACAACCTAAGTGAAATGAAAACAAAAGGAACTAAAATGCAAATGAAATAAACAATCCAAAAGCAATTGACAAAGCTAAACAAGTGTCTAAGCTAAGCAATAACCCATAAACATAAAGCAATAGCAAATTAAATGAGAAAGATGCAATTTATAAAAGTCAACAAAAAGTCAACGAAAGTCAACGAAAGTCAACAAAAAGTCAAAGACGAAAATGCTAAATGAATAAGCCTTTGGGTTAAGGTTATTGACTTGGGTGGTCAAAGGATAATCTATGATGCTAATACAATCAATCATTTGCTAATCCTTAGGTCTAAGATCACTAATTTAAGTTAGTCCACTTCCATGGTAATAACTCTACACTAATCAAGCAATTAACATCAATTTCTATTGGCAATCACAAGACTAATATGCATTAATTTCAAGTCTAACTAACCACCTAGCACCCTAATCATCAATTTCCATTGGCTAGGAATGCTAAGCACTTACTAAGTTTTTTCGGGAATTTCATTGAACACCTTCCGGGCATGAAACTTCCTAGGATCTAGACTAGCTTAATCAAGACTAATCTAGCACTAAGAGCACCTAGAGAGTAAGGATATATTAAGACTAAGTCCTAAGCATCACAAATCATCACCTAATCACCCTAATCTACTTAACCCAAAAGCTCTAAGAAGACTACTCACTTAAAGCCATGAAAATCCAAGGAGTTGAGATTAATCCTTGAAGATTCATGTTAGAAGAAGAGTATAAGAGATAGATAGAAGTTGAATCTAAAGAAATATATAAAAGCAAGAATCACAAAGGTTTAAAGTTGATTACAAAAATTAAGAAAGCTAGGCTTAGGTAGCATGATCAATCTAGAAATTAGGTTTAGACATATTTATAGAGAAAAAAAACAAACCGGGTCAACCCGGAACAAACCGGGTTTTGACCCGGTTGTAATTTGGATCTTGACTGCTTAAATAACTCGTAACAAGGAGCAGACGGCCATATGGTTGCCTGATATAAATTCTGGAAATGTATCCATCTTCAGGGGAATCTGTAGCAAGCAAGATACCCTGATACAATTGGTCGCTATGGCTCTTTTTTCTTCCTTTGGTCTTTCTTTACTTCTTCAATTTCCTTGGTCTTTTCTGCTCTTCTCTCTTGATCAATTCTTGGGTTTTTATGGTCCAAAACTCCTCTTTTAGCTTCATTCTTCATGCCTCTACTCCAAACACCTAAAAACAAAGAACTTGATGCAAATGCAATCTAAACAACCTAAATGACATGAAAATTCAAGGACTTAAAGGTAAAACAAGGCTCAAAAACCGTTAAAAACATAAGATATCATTTAGCATTATGCCATTATCACTTAACGTAACACTGGGTTGAACATGAGGATGTTTGGTCTTGACTTTGTGCTAGTCCAAGGAATTGATACACCTGTTAGCTATTAATCTAAAAAAATAATAAGTAACATAAACAGTATTGCCAATGTGGATCCGCTCTCTATGGACCCAGAATAACCAAATACCTGCTTTCCGATTCTTTCTGGTTTTTCTAACCAAGTCTTTTGGTCAGTTTTATTGACTTGAGCAGAGAGTCCTTCTATTATATTTACCTAACCTTCAAGCGTTAGCTGTACTATGTAAAAGATTTTTTATCATCTTGGACAATCGTATCCGCCGTTCGATGCAAGTTAGTGGCGACAAATCCAGCAGCTTGGCGATGCTTCCTATCGGGTTCAGGTTGGCATAGGATGCCGCCAGACTAGATTAGAGGTTCTCGCAGCTCATCGTGTCAGATCTAAAGCTCTGGGTTGCAACGGAAGTGGGACGGCGGATCAATGGGTTTTCACTGTTAGTTAGGCGATTAGCGACATATATGGATCTGTGATGGTTGGGTTCGGATCTCGGTGGTTAGGGTTCGTGGTAAACAACATGGCCGGCCCATCACTGTGGGCTGTCTAAAGCAAAAAAAAAAAAAAATTGCTACCCACAAAAAAAACACAATTATGCAAACTTGGAACTTGAACCAGCGACATGAAGAGTTAAGTTTAGCCGCTACCTTACAAGTAACTTTAGAAATTTTGATGCCCTCAAAAGTATTTATATATTTTGATGCCTAAAGCTCTTGTTTGTTGGACTTTAGCTATGGGTCGGGTCTGTGAGCCAACAACCTTTTCCGCTGTCGACACCAACGTTCGCTTGACCGAATTGAAGTTGGGTTGTTCTTGGAAGGGGTCCGGTGGCTCGCGTTGAAGAATGAGGGTTCGTCGTTTCATTCTCTCTCTTTGCTAGTTTGAGGATTAGAGAGTTTAGGCTAGTTTTTTTAGGGTTGATCTATGGTGAAGAAGTGTTGAGGGTTAGTCTTACTATAAGCTCGGCGCCGCGGTATGATGCGGACATCCAAATCAAACCAAACTGGGAGTATACCAAACCAACCGGTACATGTATCAAACCGGTTGATATGGAGCATTTTGGAGGATTCTTGCCCAAATGGAGTCATAATCAAGCACAAGGCCTAGGGTTAATTATTCACCAGCAAATTAATCCTAAGAAGACAAACGATAGTTCAGGAGGAATCAAAGACCAGCGAGCCGAATCACCATGTTGGGGAAATTTGACCGTTGCACTCTTTTTCCCTTATCTAGGGTTTGTCCCAATGGGTTTACCTAGAAAGGTTTTTAACGAGGCAACATCAAGTCATCAAGGAATCATTTACCAAGAAATTGATTCGAAGATGTTACAAGTACATATAGCTGATGTACTTGTTGACAGACCGGGTGCACTACTTGCTGAACTACTCGCTGAACTACTTTCTGAAGTACCGCACCAAATGAAGCCAAATAAGGAAATCTTCCTTATTCTATACTTGGACGTGCCTCAAAGCTTTATTTGGCGACCTGGAGAGTATCTAGATCACTTAGAGGCTTCACTACACGCTCTAAGATACACCACACCACATTTGATCAAGCGGATCAATTCTGAGCTCTACTTACCATATTTGGACCCGATTGTCATCAATGTCCCATGGATCTTTCCCCTTTTGTTTGAGCGTCCACTTAAGATATTCCAGAGCATCAAGAAGCTTCCAAGACGTCACAACTTCCTCCCCAAGTTGACAAGATATAAGGCACACCTCACTTGCCTTATTTGGACCAACGACCATATTTTCTTTTAATGTTGCGATTTGTTTCTTTGTTTAGCTTTTAGAACGTTTGTACTCAGCCTATATAAGCTGATCATTAGTCTCATTGTAAAGCACCCTTGATCATATTAAAGTAATAGAAACGTTTTCTTCTTGTCAAAGTTTGAGTCTTTGTCATTGTTCTGTAGTTCTTTGTGAGTGAGTCACTAAGTACTTCAGGATTCTGCGGATTAAGTTTGTTGAGTGATTCAACATCCTTCATTCGTTCATTGATCGAGTGAGTCGATTACCCCACTGATTGAGCGATTCAATCACCCTTCTATCCATCAATTCCCCTTGAATCGATCCCACACGAGAGAAGCGACCGCCATCGTGTCAGATCACCACCTTCATCATCCCACCTTCCGCGTGAAAAGCTTGGAATCTCTTGATCATCAAGTGATCATAAGTTGGAGTGATTCCAATCTTGTATCATCTGGTATCAGAGCTTCAAAAGCTCCTATCCCCAAGGTTGTATCTCTTCAACCTATATCTTTTTCGATTTTCAAGTTTTATTATTTAATTTTTATAAATTTGAAAACCAAATAAAAAATTTTGTTTCTTGCTTTATTCTTGTTTATTTGCTTCAGTACTTTGATAAAAAAAAAAAAAAAAAATTATTTGCTTCAGTGTATTATTTATTTCTGAATTTTTAAGAAAAAAAAAACAATAAAAATTGGCTTTTTGTTATTTTAAAATTAATTTTTTAAATTTATTGTTATAAAACCAGAAAAAAAAAAAAAAAAAAAACCTCGTTTTCCCTTTTTATATTTCAGATTTTTGAATTTTATTTGAATTTTTGCATTGATTTTACAAAATAAAAAGAAAATAAAAAGTTTCCATATTTTGTCCTCTTTACCATAATTTATTGATTTACTTTTGATACATCTTTCTCTTGTTTGTGCAAGGAATTCCACGAAAACAAAGGAGCAACGATGACGTCATACTATGTGGAAGAGGAAGAAACCAACCAGGAGATGTGTCTCAATGATGATTATGAAGAATGGTGGCATGAAGAGTACTCTGAATCAGAGTTTGAGGATGAATTAGGCCGTGAAGTACCAGAACCAGAACCGCCTGACTCATACAACACCCATAAAGGCTATTCTAAACCATGGATTACATTTAATGATGATTTTTGCAGCCATGGTTCGAAATCTCCATTGACTCGAGATATTTCTTTTTCAGGAAAAGAGAATTATATTAAGCAGAGAGAAGTCATGGAGTATAAAGGGGCAACGGCGAAGGAATACAATTGCCAACGTCTTCCAAGGCATGAAGAGAAGCTTGACCATCACACCTTGTTATACCGAGGGCCTACAGCCTCACGTCAAGCAAAACCGAGACACAAGTTCTTTCACACGAATACACGAGTAGTACAGGAAGTGACTCAGGAAGTGACTCAGAGATCATCAATGTGGCGTAAACCATATCCCCGTGGTAGGCGTGACTACCTAGCTGAGAGAGACTCAGGGATCACTAATCTAAGAGGAGGCGAGCTGAAACGTGGCACTCGTCGAGACCCACTACTATCCAATCCCACCCGAACCTACCAAACAAAACTCAGGTTATCTCTAGACAATGGTTATGAGTATTTTGGACCTGAATCTTTTGAGTTTGCAGGACGTGAGAGAGATTATCTGCAATGGGAACTCAACATGGATAAGTACTTTAGATACTATTCCATTCCCAAAGAAGAGAGGCTCAACTATTGTCTTGAACAACTCATGGGAAGCGCGAAACGTTGGTGGGACCGAGAAGAAAAAGATAGACGATGGTTCAAGGAGCCAGCACTCAAAACGTGGGGACAACTAAAGATACTTATGAGGGAGAGATATGCACCTCACAGTTTTCCCCAACCTGGTCAACACACTTACCATCCAAAGGAACCAAGCCGAGAGAACACTACACATCAACGTGTTAGTTCCAACCAAATTGCGGATCAAGATCCCGCTAAGAAGAATGAGAAAGGTACATGTGCAAAAGGAGAACCGAGCTCCATACCGGTACTTGAAACACATGCTGAACCACATGTTGAAACACATGTTGAACCACATGTTGAACCACATGCTGAACTAAAGCAAGGTATGTCCTATGATTCATTAAAGTCAAATGAACCAACATGTTATAGATGTCATAAGAAGGGACATTTTGCTGCAACTTGCTATAAAAGACAAGTAGAGGATGTCACATCACTAGAGCTGAAATTGAATGCATCTAACTCCAATGATTGTCTAGTGAATTCAAGTTTAGAAATTCCCAATTCTAGATTAATGCGCTTGTCTTTGCCAAAGGTTATTGATGCAGGTCTATGTCATAGCATGGATGACACATCTAAAGAAGTAGACCACAACGTAGCAACTCTAAAGGAAGTTGAGAATATCATAAGTTTTGAGGAACAACTTTCGGAAACAACAACATCAACACAAGTTTGCCGAAATAAGACGTATGATCAAGCAGCCCTCAAAGGACGTGTGATAATACAGCCCTGTTCAACACCAGCTGATCTTGCTTCTAAGATCATCCACATCAAGGTTGCATTGATACCGAACACCTTACATGGTACACAAGTAAGCGAAACTTATTATCTTGTTCGATATTGGCATTATCTTATATTCGAAAGGACTTTCAAGAACCCTATCCATATCATTTCAATTTCAAGTATAATGCACTTGATCTTGTCTTTGAGTGCCAGTGAAAGTACAGGTACCATGAAGATTTGCGAAGATCAAAGAGAAGCCACAACAATGTTACGGTTACTCTCGGATCAAAGCAAACAAGAAGTTGATTCTGGTCTAACACATGAAAAGGTTCAAAGTAACTTATTTCATTATGTTCATGAACGTCCCTTGACTGCCTTAATACACTTGTCTTGTGCCAAAAGTGTTGAGACACATGTAGGTAATAAGGAGACACATGTGGATCCAAAAGAGGGATCAACAACGAATGATGTTGTGCAGCAATATCAAGAGCTTTTGATATGCGAATCTGTCACTAAAGAGAATGAAATTGTTACCAACAACATCCTGCTGCAAGAAGAACCACCGGACCAACCATCAAATCAACAAACCAAGTTGATTTCGAAAGATACACTCACCGAGGATCTAAGTCAGGTAAGTAAACTATTACTTCTAATTGTTTCTAGCAATTCGAATGATGTGATAATAAACTTGTTAATCCTTAAAGAGTGTGAGAAAATAGTAGATCTTTTAAATAAATCTATGGAACTAATTTCTTGTCTTAGGACATATCAAGTAGCTGATCTACTTTGTGACATACTTTCTGAATCACTTTGTGGAAAAGAAATGGTTCAATCCAAAATTGGTTTACTTGTTTATATTGATCCCATGACTGTTTTAATGCACTTGTTTCTTGCCCAAAGTGTTGATGAACTTGCAGGTACCAACAAAGAACACATGGAACATAAAGGTGATTCACCGGAAGTGAGGAAACTCAACGACCAAATTCAAAACCAAAGTGAACCAGCACCATTGATGCTAACACCCTCTATCATGGAGACTAGAAGAGTTTCAAACTCTTGCTTAATCAAAGAGGAACCGCCGGATTTTAAAGCTCAAGCCCAAACCCGAGAAGGATTTAAGCAAGCAACACGACAACTCAAAGCACCGGATCAAAACAGAGGAGTGATCCTATCTTTCTTGCTCAAAGGAGAGCCACCTGATGCACCATGCACCATCAAACCGCCACCCTACCAAGGTAAGACCCTAGCCTCCCAAAATCGAATGAAAGCTAACTTGCTTTCTCTTGGTGCAGATTGTATAGTTTCGAGGTCGAAACTTTTTCAAGGGAGAGGGTATGATGCGGACATCCAAATCAAACCAAACTGGGAGTATACCAAACCAACCGGTACATGTATCAAACCGGTTGATATGGAGCATTTTGGAGGATTCTTGCCCAAATGGAGTCATAATCAAGCACAAGGCCTAGGGTTAATTATTCACCAGCAAATTAATCCTAAGAAGACAAACGATAGTTCAGGAGGAATCAAAGACCAGCGAGCCGAATCACCATGTTGGGGAAATTTGACCGTTGCACTCTTTTTCCCTTATCTAGGGTTTGTCCCAATGGGTTTACCTAGAAAGGTTTTTAACGAGGCAACATCAAGTCATCAAGGAATCATTTACCAAGAAATTGATTCGAAGATGTTACAAGTACATATAGCTGATGTACTTGTTGACAGACCGGGTGCACTACTTGCTGAACTACTCGCTGAACTACTTTCTGAAGTACCGCACCAAATGAAGCCAAATAAGGAAATCTTCCTTATTCTATACTTGGACGTGCCTCAAAGCTTTATTTGGCGACCTGGAGAGTATCTAGATCACTTAGAGGCTTCACTACACGCTCTAAGATACACCACACCACATTTGATCAAGCGGATCAATTCTGAGCTCTACTTACCATATTTGGACCCGATTGTCATCAATGTCCCATGGATCTTTCCCCTTTTGTTTGAGCGTCCACTTAAGATATTCCAGAGCATCAAGAAGCTTCCAAGACGTCACAACTTCCTCCCCAAGTTGACAAGATATAAGGCACACCTCACTTGCCTTATTTGGACCAACGACCATATTTTCTTTTAATGTTGCGATTTGTTTCTTTGTTTAGCTTTTAGAACGTTTGTACTCAGCCTATATAAGCTGATCATTAGTCTCATTGTAAAGCACCCTTGATCATATTAAAGTAATAGAAACGTTTTCTTCTTGTCAAAGTTTGAGTCTTTGTCATTGTTCTGTAGTTCTTTGTGAGTGAGTCACTAAGTACTTCAGGATTCTGCGGATTAAGTTTGTTGAGTGATTCAACATCCTTCATTCGTTCATTGATCGAGTGAGTCGATTACCCCACTGATTGAGCGATTCAATCACCCTTCTATCCATCAATTCCCCTTGAATCGATCCCACACGAGAGAAGCGACCGCCATCGTGTCAGATCACCACCTTCATCATCCCACCTTCCGCGTGAAAAGCTTGGAATCTCTTGATCATCAAGTGATCATAAGTTGGAGTGATTCCAATCTTGTATCACGGTAGAATTCTATTGCTCCTATTAGAAATGTTAAAACGGGCAACCCAGCCTGTTTAGGCCCGAACCCGTTTAGGCCCATGCCCGTTTAACTAAATATTTTGAAGCCCGTGTAGTCCCCTACAGTTTAAGCCTGAGCCCGTTTAAGCTTGCCATATTTCTAAAAACCCGTTTAGGCCCGTCTGACTTTTACCTGTTTTTTGTTTTTTTTTTGAGATTGAATCTGGTTTTAAAATTGATAAACTAATATGTGAAACATTTGAGAAGTGATTAAGTCCAAAACATACATGAATACATCTCTAAAACATTAAACAAATTATATATCAAAATAAAAAACATTAAACAAGTGTTTATAAAACACCATACGTCTAAAATATTACATGTGTTCATAACACAAAAGTCACATACGTCGTTCATAACCACAATGCGTAAGATCGAACCACCAGGCCCGGCCCATGGCTAAAGCTCATGAAGCTGGTGCTTTAGGCATCACAAAAATATATATAAAAGTTAGGGGCATCATCTTAAATGTTAGCTTGTGGCATAGTGGTAATGAGTGTCTTAGTTGCCTAGAGATGCCGAGTTCGACGCTCAACTATTCCTTTTCTGGGATTTTTCTTCTATTTTTTGTTTCTTAGTGGGCTAAAATATTTTTTGTTGCTTTAGGCATGACAAAAGTTTGGGCCGGCCCTGCGAACCACAATGCATTATTTCAGCGAATGCTTGAATCTCTTGATCTTGAGCCCTCTACTCGTGAAGTACTCCCGAATTTCTACCATCCCCATTACCAATTTCATTGACTTCAATGGTACGTACAATTTAAATATTTCATAATTTAGTTAAAAATTCACTTAATTATTATGTAACTAGTTAAAAAAAAGTATTACCTTCATAATCTTCAAATCCGCATAGCCAATTACGAGTGCAAAGTAGAGCTTGTACATTCCTCAGAAGTTAGAAGTAGTCGGTTTCTATATGGAGTCAACACTCGAGATCCAATACTGAAAGCAGATTTCGAAGCTACTGTAGTGATAGGGATACTTAGCACTTCTCGTACCATAGATGCTAAATCACTAAGTCTATGTTGGTTTTCTTTCCAATAGCTCAAAATATCCATAGAAAAGACTTCATCTCTAATCTTGGCTCATCTCAATAAACATCCAAGTGTGTCTTTGTGTTTCTCACACCAACTATGATGCTTTTTTCAAGCTCAAAAAGATCCTGAAGACTCACATCAAGTTATTAATAACAAACTCCTGATTATAAAACTATAGAATAGTAAAGAGAGTACTTATGTTATCGAAATCATCATCAAGTGGAGACTCGGAAACTAACTCATGTGGAGTTTTGAGTTGCTGAAGTACCTGAAGAACTTGTCCACGACTTAGCCTGATAATCTTTGTAGTGTTGAACCAAATGCTCTCTAAAATCTTCTTTTTTCAACTTAGAAGTTGATGGATCAACTTTTCCATAAGCCATTTCAAGCATCTCCAGTTTCATCCTAGGATCAAAAATTGCTCCCATAGCCAAAATGAGGCTATAATCGGTCCAATACTTAGAAAATTTTATTTGCATCTTTTGAGCCATTCTTTCCACAGCTTCATCATCACAAGAAGCAAATTTCTTCAACAAATGCTCAATTCTCCATACTTGTGTGAAATACACACTAGAAGTGGGATACTTAGATCCTGAAAAATGTGTAGTATTGACACTGAAAGGCTTCAATAATTCACATATTTTTTCTCTCCAGTTCCAATCATCTTCAGAAGGTAATGTCTTGTAATTAGTGTCATACTAGCATGCTAACAAATGCTTTCCTAAATTTCAAAGCCCTGGCAAGCATTCATATGTAGAGTTCCATCGAGTAGGAATATCAAGTGATAAGCCAGCTCCATTCTTAATTCCTACTCTCTCTACACAAGCTGCAAAAGCTTTTTTTCTCTATGGAGATGCTTTAACATATCTAACACTGAGAGAAAAAATATGTTATGCAAAACATCTTTTGCTAGTTCTAAACCGACTTTCACAATGAGATTCAGAATATGAGCAGAACATCTTATATGCAAGAACTTCCCATCACATAATAGACCACTACCACTAATCATCTAAAGTTGACCCTTGAGAAACATTTGCATATTATCATTGTTCTTTGCATTTTTTTTAGTAATAGAAAATACCTTTTTTAGTAAGAAATTTCTTCACCCGTGTGAGGAGACTTCAATTCACATAAATCTAGAATCTTACTGTTTAAGTTCCAACTCTCATCAATGAAGTACGCAGTCAGACAAATATAACTCATGGTGGTAGCTCGAGCTGTCCATAAATTTGACGTGAAACATATACGACCGCGATGATTTGAGAGTACTTCTTTCAGCTTAACCTTTTCAATCTCATATCGCTTATACAAATCAGCTCCAACGGTCTGTCTACAAATAGGTTGGACATTCGGATTAAGATACTTGTCTCTTGTCCTGACCTTTTCATACTCGACATAGCGAAATGGCAAATCATGGTAAATTATGATTTCACTAGTCATCTCATTGTCTTTCTTATGATCATATGCATGCCTATATTCCTTCCTAAGTATCTTTGGACACTTCTCCAATTGGCGCTTCAAGTGCATTGTTCCATGTGTTTTAGTATTGATCACTAACTTTGCACCACAGTGGATGCACTTGCCTCTTTCTTTGCCATCTTTTTCTGTTCCAACTGATACAAAATCATTCCAAAGAATTGAAGTCAATTTTCTCTTTCGTGGAGGTTTTGTTGCTTGAGTGTTACTTTGCTATGGTTCTTATAATTCTATTTCTGCCACATCCTCCTCATTCTGAATATCCTCCTCATTCTAAGCATCTTCCTCATTCATATCAATGAATTTACTTTGAGCATTGAGCAATGCTATTGTTTGTTGAGACTCAAAAATCTATCCTGCAAATCAATGCACACAAACTTTAGTTTCCAATAAACAACAGAGACTACAATAGCCACAGTAGCATTGATCTCAGTTAAATAAAAAAATTTTAAATGACAAATTGATGGAATTATTTAGAAGAATGTGATTCATTAACATCTAGTGTCATAATTTTGTATCTAAAACACTAACTATGTTAGTAATGAAACATTTATATGTTTAAAAAATGTGAAACTAATATTGAAAATTTTAATTTATTATAAAACGTTTAATATTATGTAAATTTTCTTATTTAAAATTGAAATTCTAAATTTCTTTTTAAAAATTTTTGTACTACGTAACCATTTGATTTGCACTATTTTATGCGTTTTTACCATTCAAACAGATATTTTGGGCTGTATTATTAGTAATTAAGCTACATGTTCTGTTTCATCCGCATTTAATTTGTTTTGCTTGTTCTGTATGACTTACATGATCAGCATTGTCTGATCCGCTTTTTGTGACTAAATGATGCCCAATGTTTTATGAACGCAATTATGCTTATTTATTATTTTTCACTATACTTATTTTTCAAGCTTAATCTTGAGATCTAAATCATTGTCGTTTTTAAGTTGCGTTCATTTATGTTACAATTTTGCTTATGTTTGTACTTTTTCATTATCATAAATTTCGTTGTTTTTTCTTATGTTGGTTGTAAACTCTAACTTTCTCGACTTGTGTTTGTCTATGATATCTCTGTTATTTATAGAAGAATGCATATAGTATGCAAAGTAAAAAGAACCACACTTTTGTCTCCACACATTTTAAATGAGGATACAGAAAAAATGCGATCCTTATGTAGGATGACAAAAATTTATATTACATTGTCATTTGACAATGAACAATGAATAATTGACAATTAACACTGAAAAATGAACATACTTTTATTTTAAATTAAAATTTCAATCAATCAAAAAATGGTAATATACGTTTGATTTTAGAAAAATATCAAAATGATGTGTTCATTCTGTTTTTCTATATATTTACTTAATCTAAAAGAAATCTTTATGGTTAAGTAATAGAAAAACTAGTCTCATTTGAGTTAGTAATAGTTCGTTGTGAGTTTATGTATTAAGATTATCCAAACCAGACTTGTTACCCAATTCGTCTAGTAATTTATTAGGTATACATTGTATAATACTTTTAATATCATGAATTACACAATTCCAACCATTATTTGCTATTATCCGTTTTAATACTCAACTTGGTTACTGTAATACTAAAAATTTACCTTAACTCTAATCCGATATAATAAAAAACTAGTATAGTATTATCTGGTATAATATTTTATCTAAAGTTTTTGTTCGAAATTTTTTTATATTATTTTTAAAATTTCAATCATTTGTATCATACCACTTATTTTTACTTTTTTATTATCCAAACATACATTTTATACTTCATGATATGTTTGATTTGTACATGTTATGCTCGATCTCTCTCGTCAACACTTGTTCCACATTATATGTTTGACATATACTGTAATCTGCTTTTTCCATTCAAACTTAGTATTTATAAATAGAAGTAATATTTTATTTATAAAAAAAAAACGATGTACCGCATGTTGATCAAAATAACAAAGAACTTATTCTATTTATGAATGCAAGTGATATAAAAAAAAAACAATATAGACCACATCTAACAATATGATCAAATTAATATGATGTGTATAACACATAACTTTTAGTTTTTTTTTTTTTTTTAATTTAGTTCCTTTAGAAAAAGAACTAGATGTAGGAATTAATTTTATAGATTTAATTCTATTAAGAAAAGTTTGTGTGGTGATTTATAGTATTCAAATTATTTTACATATTACCTGCGAAATTGTTCAAGCTAGATGTGACTCTCACAATTTTAACAACACACTTCCATTCTTTCACTTATCTTCCGGTGTTAGAATTGTTTCTACACTTTAGTTATGTTTGAGAATTCGAAGTGCTTAATATTGTGTATGGTTCCACCAACATCCAACATCGAGTATTATAATTGGATCGCTTGTTTATTGAAACTGTAGGTCCAGTTTTAAATGCGCTTATACTTCCTCAATCAAGGGCTACTCATTTATGATTCAAGAAAGTCCTTTAAGCTTTCATATAACACAAATTTTCACTTAATATAATATTTCAACGACGAGATGACTATATTCACTACTTTTGTGTTTTCTTTTAACACAAAAGTCGTAATTATTTATTATAAGACAGTCTATTGAATGAAGAAAACAGATTTGGGATGCACCCTTTAACTGGAGATCATCTCAAATCCATGGCTACTTTGGATTTGTTGTTCTCACAAGAGCCACAAAAGCAACTAACACAAACGTGTGACTAGTCAAGCAAATCTATTGACTAATGAACGCGGTGAGTCGGGGATTTACATGCCCACTAGATCCATGGCTTCAAGGTACATGGTGACCTACCAAAGATTGAAATCTATGTGGTTCTACGTACACATATGTTTTCAAACCACTATTTATTTTGCCGGTTTATTGGGAAGAGTAAGAACTAAAATTTATATGGTGAAACATACGAGGACGAGAGCTATCATGCATTCCATGAGCATGATAAAGATATGTGTTCCCACCAAGGTTTTGCAGATACTTGCGCCGAAAGCAAGATTTTATAAGGACCGTAAGTATAGAAAATATTGAAATCAGTATTATCACATTGTGGATATGTAGTGATGGTATGAAACATCTACAACAGTTAAAAACATATTTATAAATTAATAATACTAAATCAAATGTTATAATGCTTTTTAAATTACAAATATATAAAATAATAAATTATATAATAATTTAGAAGATAAATTTTGTTATTATTGTTGTATATATTAACATTTAAATCATTATTGGGAAATTGTTAAAAATACCCCTTTTGGTGTGCCCCTTTTCAAAAATGCCCCTTTTAGATGTCCATTTTCAAAAATGCCCCTTTTTAAATCTGAAATTTTTATAAAGTTTTATTAGGTTTATAAGGTACTTATGGATTGTAACTACTACTTGAAGACTCGATCCAAGTATTTATAAGGTTTTATAAGGTGTTTTTAAAGGTTTTACAAGTTATTTTAAAGGATTTTTAAGGTTTTTCAAAGGTTTTACAAGATATTTTAAAGGTTTTTAAAGGTATTTAAAATGCATTTATAAGGTATTTATAAAGTATTTATAAGATTTTAGATACATAGAAATGTAGTTTGTGTATGTTTTAATAATATTACATACATATTTGGGTAAATCTTATATTTTTAAGAGCATTTTTTATAAGGTTTTAAAAAAGGGGTATTTTTAAAAAGTAGCATTGAAAAAGGGGTAGTACACAAGAATATTCGTGACGAGTTCAAACCAAAACATGAACTTTTATTAAAAAAAACTTTATTTGTATTTATGGTGGGCCAAAAATTGTTTTTGTTTTGTTAAGAGCTTGTGTTAGAGTTCTTAAATTTGTCATTGTCCAATTGTAGAACCTGTTCTTTAAAAAAAAGATTATTTTAATAATTTTAAATTATAAACACTTTTTAGTTTATAAAACTTAATAATTATTGCAATTCATAAAATTTTTAACATACATGACATAAAAGCATATAAAAAATAGATGTGCAAATAAAAAACCATAATAAAGATTAGTTGTAATCTTGATCTGTGCCAAATTTTTGCCATATACGCTCAACCAAATCAGCTTTCAATTCTTGATGCATATTTCAATCACGAACTCGAGTTCGAATGCCCATCATATTTCCTAGATTTGAAGACATATCTGTAGAATAGGTGTAATCTACTCGCGAAGTTCCGGTTGTTTCCGCTTGTGCAATTTCGGATACATCAAACTGAGTTTACATATCTTGTTCGTCTTCTACTATCATATTGTGAAGTATTATACATACTGGCATAATCTTTCCTATTTTCACTTTATCACAAATAAGAGCTTGATTTTTTACAATGGCAAATCGATCTTGCAAGACTCCAAAAGCATGCTCGACATCTTTACGGCAAGCTTCTTGATTTGTAGCAAATAAAGATGCTTTCGGACCTACTGGAATTGAAATAGATTGGATAAATGTAGTTTTTGGATAAATTCCATCAGTGAGACAGTAAGCCAAATGATACTCGTTCTCGTTGGCTAAGTAATTCACTTTTGGAGGTCAACTATTGGTGAGCGATCAAGAATATTGATATCATTTAAGGTATCTGAAGGTCCAAAAAACGTGTGCCATATCCAAAGATCTTGGAAAGGTACAACCTCTAAAATGTATATTTCCCTTTCCAAGCGGTGGGGCAATTCTTCCACTCCCAATGCATACAACTGATGCTTATTATCATCTCGAAAAATCCACGTAGATCTCCAATATAGAGTAGTCGTTAAAACTCTTCTAGTGTGGGTCTTCTTAGGTACTCATCTCCGAACAAATATATGATTCCTTCAACAAAATTTTCCAAGCATGAAATTGCAAGGCTTTCACCAACCCGGAGGTATTCGTCAACCGCATCAGCCGCACAACCATATGCCATCAAATGAATTGCTGCTATAGACTTTTGAAGTGCAGAGAGACCGAACCTTCCGGTAGCATCTCTTTTTTTATTCAAAGAATGGAACTTCATAGAGAGTCGATCAACAATACGCATGAACAAGGGCTTGTTCATTCCAAAAAGGCGTCAAAATGTATAAGGAGGGAATGTTGCATTTTCTCTGAAATAATTGTTCCATAACTGGATATTTCCTTGTTCGCGATCTCTTTCAATATATGCTCGTTTTTTCTTTGATTTGGTTGTTTTTTTACGATCACAACAAGAAACGAATGCTTGATCGAAAACTTGATCAAAATTTTCATCCAACGTTTCGTCGAAATTATTACGGGAAGAAGATGTCATTTTCTTAAACAATGCAACCACTAATTTTTGATGAAGTAGAAAAAGGGAATTTTTGTGTGATAGTTTGTGAGAAAAAGTAGCAAAAGAAGAATGTGGTAATTTAAGTGTCATACATTGTGACTTATATAGCAACGGAAAATATGTGTGGTCCAATGTTTGTGGTGTACAAACAACACAAAATTATGTGGTCTCGGTATAAGAAAAGAAAAGTAGATGCTATCCAAAATATTTGTGGTCCGAAAATGAACGTAACCATGTGAACTTCTCCTCTTCTTCAACTTGCCATCTTTTTGTCCTCTTCTTCAACTTGCAATCTTCTTGTCATCTTCTTCAACTTGCCATCTTTTGTTATCTTCTTGTCCCGTGAACTTGTCCTTTAGCTTTTATTGGAGACCTACATAAAATCACATCAAGATGTGAGACATAGAACAAAACAGTCGCACATCAATATATGAAAGAGAGATGACTTTAAAATGATCATTGATACATAACATAAACTCGATTATTAAAGAACATAACTAAACAAGCAAGAACAGAAACTCAAAAACACACAATTGATCTTTTCAAAGATCAAAAACTGCCAATTACAATTAAACTCATAAAGAGCTTTTGACACACACACTACAAGAAATATCCACATTGATAGCACATGATGACTGCTATGAAAGATAAGTTTTTGATTTTAATTATATATATTAGCACTGAAACAACGCTAAAATAGAAAATCACCAAATAGAAAGCTAAAATCACTCGTTCCGCCAATACTTAGGCGAAATAATTCACTTAAGCGCCATATGTTTCAGATCCAAAAAATGAAAACGCCAAAAGTCCAAAAATTAAAACCCTTCACTTTATCTCAACATAAAACATATCTCCAAAAAAAAAACCAAGTCGAAGAAAGAGATTTGTTGGATCTGAGTCATAGCCATAGCCTCCACCGTGAAGCTCGTCGCCGGCCTCCACCGTGAAGCTCGTCGCCGGCCTCCACCGTGAAGCTCGTCGCCGGCTTCCACCGTGAAGCTCGTCGTCACGACGGAACACAGTAAAGGTACTTCTATTTCAGATTTCTTAACTTATGAACCCTAAACTCATCGTTCTTATTTGCTTAATTTCACTCTTATTTGATGAGGTTTGAAAATTTATATAGATTTTGCAATCACTAGTGGAGTGGATTCTAGTTTAGTATTCGACAGATTCAAGTTAATTTTCTCCAATTTTTCTTTTTAATTTTGATAAAAATCTGTTTTTTTCTTTTGGCTTGATGAATCTTGTTGTAAATTCTGAACTCAATTTCTGGGTTTTGATTAGTTTAGCAATTTCGTTAATTTCTAGGGTTGCTTCGTTTCACAATTTTGTTAATTTCTAGGGTTGCTTTGTTTTACAATCGGCTCTCCCGATTTCAAGCTCTGCGTTGTCCTCAATTTTGGTATAGACTCTTCTTCTTCGTTGCTCTGATTTGACTTTCTTTGTTTAAGCTGAAGACATGGTGTAGTAATTACGAGTTTTGTCTTTCCTCTTTTGGATCCCTTTTGTTGATTTGATCATCTCATCATTGTTGATTCTGATTTTAGATACGTTTTTGTTCTTTAGGTAATGAAGCTCCAAACTTGAGATACTACCACTACTTACTCTTCCCTCTTCATCGATTCAACCATTGAAGATGGAGTCTTTTTTTTGTTATTTGGGTTTGTTGCTTGAAAGGAATTACATAGTTTTTAGTAGCCACATATGTAAGTTGGTTTTGGATTTGTGTCTGCAAATAGTTTTGTTGGTTTTGGATTATGTACAAGATGAAGCATACCTATTGTGTGTTTTTAAGTTGGCTTATCTTTTCTTATCTCATTTGATAAGATCTAGCTAAATGTTTGATTTGAATCATTGCTTTGATTGCATTGTTTGCACCCACTTTTTTTTTTCTCTTGTACAACTATGGAGGAATGTTTGGTGGAGTGTTAAGTCTTAATTTTATGTCTTTAGGGTGCTTGCGGACAAGGTTGCAAGTTCTGGATTCTTTGTTGTGGTTCCGGATTATACAAAAGATTTTGAGGTGAAGGAGGAGCGAATATAGAGAATTAAAAGATGGATGATAGTGAAGGTAACTCATTTTCTTGGAATCTGTTTTCAGAATTTGCTTGTCTACTTGGGAAGATTTGTATATCATGTTGTTTTAGCTGCATTGATTTCACTTATGTGGTTCTTTTTCACTTCTGTTTTTAGAATTCTCAGAAGTTCTTGATCTAAGTAAGTGGTTTCCGAGTTATGTCTATGAATCGCCGATGCTGGATACAAGTGATGGTCTTGAGTTTTCTTTTCTGGAGAAAGTAAAGGTATAAAGGATATGGAATTAGTTTCTTCTCAGGATAAAGATAAGTCTCAGTCGCAAGTTGCGTTTTCAGGTGAGTAAAGAGATTTGTTTGCTAATAAAGTGACTCAATAAGTTTGTAGTTGAGAACCTGAATCTTACTTGTTTTATTTCATGTTCTAACAGAGAATACGGAAGTCGTTGAGGACAGTGACATAGGTGAAGAAAATAGCAACAATATTTGGGGAAAACCTAAGAGAAAGTACATCAGTATTTGGAGAAAACCTATGAGAAAGGAAGAGACTACAACAAAAACCTATGAATCAGAGCTAACTTCCTTGAGGAACCGAGTCCAGTATCTAGAAAATGAAGTAAGGATTTTGCATGATCTCATCAATCGTTTCCAAGTTCTCCAATTACAAAAGTAGCATATAGAAGTAAAGATATTAGTTTAAGTATTGGATTGAGACTTATGTTATGTATGAATTGATGTTTGGTTTATTAAATGATGTTATATCTTTTGGATGTTTATATATATAGCTTTAGACAACTGCACAAAATAAGAATCATAACACTGAATATTATAGCATCGTAAAAACAATAGATCATAACCAATATATATTGCTATTATAAGTTGATATATCAAAGCTTTTTACTAATGCTATGGTAGAATACTCTATCATAATATACGGAAAAAACGCTACCGTATGTGGGGGTCTACCATAACAGGAGCATAAGACAACATTTATGAAAACGCTATTGATGACATATAATAGCTCTTCTCTCTTGCTAATAATGTAGTTATTTCTTGTACTGACAACTAGATCACTTAACATGTCATTAATTTCAAAACTAATTAGCTTTAGTAATTAGCTTGTTTTTCAAAGTTGTTTCTATTTCACTAAGAGGCTCTGTTTTTGCTAGAAGACCGTAAAGCAATTTGGACTTGTTCAACTTCTCTTTCAAAGCAAAATCATGTTGCTTAATCTTCCACATGCTTTGGAACTCAGACAGAGACTTCCCTTCTCCTTCCACAGTGGCTGAATTAGTGGCATTCCCTTTACCTTTGGCCTTTGAAGCCTTCACACCAAGATGACAAGCTTGTGCTACATCCGATCCTCTCCATGGCTTAGTGGGTTTGAGCTTGAAGAATGTGCATAACCCTCCTCACACTTTCTTCTTTTTGCCATTCTAGTCTCTTTAGTAGTTTGTGTAGATGCACACCACTTCTAATCATATCTTAACTCTTTCCAAGCATGCTCCAAACTGAACTTCTTCTTGTAATCATTTGCGTATATTTACATGCTAGATTTATCACATCATTATTATTCTGCCCACTAGACATATGAGTTGTTGCAGTCTCATGGCATCCGACAAACTTGCAAACAATGTCATTAATCTTTCCCCACCTTTGCTTACCGTGACTTGACTCATTTACGTATATTTACATAAATATACATGTTAGCTTCATCACATCATTATTATTCTGCCACTAGACATATGAGTTGTTGCAGTCTCATGGCATCCGACAAACTTGCAAACAATGTCATTAATCTTTTCCCACCTTTGCTTACCGTGACTTGGCTCCCTCTTTTTCAAACAAGCAACCTTCAGACTTGATGCAAAATAGGCTGCAATGCGTTTCCAGAATGGATCCGCTTTTTGCTCATTCCCAACTATGGGATCCTCTATTGTGTTTAGCCACGCATAGATTAGCACCATATCTTCTTTCGGTGTACAGTTGGTCCTCTTCTTTTTGTTTTCGGTTACCAATTGTGCTTTCACCTTGACTTGGAGCATCAGACCATTGGGTGCTAAAGAGAGGGACTTCTGATTCACCAAGTTTAATACTTAAAACTTGGTGAAACACTGCCATAAGGATTGGGATGAACGATGTGGGTTTCTTGTTGACTGGTTAAAAGGTCCATGAAGCCTGAAGAGGTAGTATATGGATTCATAGAAGGAGAATGAATGCTTTAAAAGGAGAAAAAATGAAAATAATGATGGGAAATGGGGTGTGTTAAGATGCGGTTGTATAAGGTTAGCTAGGTTTAAGTTTTAGTTTGTGTTAGGTTATACTTGGTTAAAGTTCTGGTTTGTGTTGTTAGCATTCAATGGCAAAACTAAATTCTTTACCTAATTAAACTCAACCAAGCATTGAACACATATATCATAAACACTAAGTAGTCAATAAGTATGATGTACTAATCAACATCTCAATCATAAAACAGATACACATCAATCAATACAAGACATATCTAAGCATTTATCACAAAACAGACATAAATCAATCAATACAAGACTAAGGGGGTGTTATTCATTCATGGAGTTAAAGTCAATTCTTAAAGGTTTAGATTTGATTTCTGATATTGTTTTTAACAATCTGTTTGTGTGGAGTTCAAAATCTCTGCAGTATATCTAGGATTATGATTCTAATAATTTACTCATGAAACTCCAAAGATGTTTCATTTCAAATGATTTGATATTCAAAGATTTTACAAGTCCTTTAGTTTTGAATAACACTAGATTTTAATGAAGCATTTTAAATCTTAGTTGAATAACACCAAACTTTAAAATCTATTAGAGTTAGATTTAGAATCATTAGGTTAATAACACTGGATTAGTGTTGGATTTCAATTCTATTAAAATCCATCATTGAATAACACCACCTAAGTCTTAACTAATCTATATAAAAAAAAATCAAGACAATACAGGAAATTTTTTATCTCTAGTCACTTAACACATAGATTAGAGAAATTATTCTTTATCTTGGATGTAAAATACGATGTCATACCCCGTATTCATGTCTCTTGCATAATGATCATCACCGAAACGTGATTTTATACATGGCTACTACTAACCAAAGGCGTTTGAGAAACACATCGTTTCAATTGGCAACCGCTCGACAATGCTCATAATTATAATTTTAAAATCTCTCACATATGCTGCATATTATTAGACAATGCCATCACTTCCAATATAAATTAGAATCCATATTAAAAATCCAAGTGGAAAAAATAGATATTGATCATGCTATTCTTTTCATAATTTCAGTTTTTTTTTTTTCAATGTAGTAAGTATACTCAGCAAAATATTATAATATTTTTGTATATATATGTATTGGACATATTATAATCTCATAAATTTAAAGTAATGAAAGAAGATTCTTACAACTGTTTCTCGTGAAACTCAAGTATATTACAATATATATTAGTGGAATGTATCTTCTTTGTTAGTGAGTATATGTGATAACCCTTTTAACCTCTTCAATCTCTATCTCAATCTCCACCGTTTAAAAAAATGAAGGATACGTAGTCTTGGGATTCAGTCTTTGTAGTTTTCATGAAGGGATACAAAAACAATCCCAATCAAGCTTTTGTAAATTTCGAACATTCCAAATCAATTGTGTTTTTTAATTATATGACTCTAGAAGACCTGAACTTTCCCGTAACAAGGCATGCAAGAACTTTGTAATGCCAATGCTGTAAACAAAAATTATTATACACGAAAATAAATAACTGTCAGTATATCAGAGATTTTGAAGAGATATCGAAATCAAAACTATCTAAACAATTCATTTAAGAGAATGGAAGAAAACAAGATTAGAGATATCAGAGGCTCGTGGAAGTGCAATTGACCGGACAATTTGTATAGGTATTGAAAGACTTGATATTAAATTCCAATCTGTTACTGTTTTTTTTATTAAAATAATACTATATAAGAAAACAAAAAGTTCAAGGCATTTAATGAATTATTTGTTTATTGATATGTAGCGGTTTCTAAAATGATGACGTAGTGGAAAGTTTGAAGATAATTGGCAAATATATATGTATATATATATATATATATATATATATATATATATATATAGAGTTTTATTGGGTGTTTTAGCTAAGAGACAAAATTGGGGTAGTAAATTAGCTGAAAGAAAATATATATTTTTTTTGTCTTGGACGAGGGATAATTTACGTTACATGGGTCTGAAGTTCGAAAGAATTACAAAAAATCGGTCTAGGATTTTACCATGCGCGTGAAATAACGTCGTTGACATTTCTAGGCGAAAACATTTATTTCTAACATGTGTGTAATGCAAGTAGATATTTAATAACAATGAGACTAATATTAACTGTTGTTTTCTAAATTTAGAGAAATTTTAGCACGCTACAAACATATATTACACGACTTTAACATTTGTACACATGCTAAACACATATATAGAGCGTTGAAAACAGTGATAGCGGGGCCGATTGGTAAAGGCTGTTAGTTTTGGCTGTAAAGACTTTGGCTTTAAGAACTTTGGCTGTAGAAACTTTGGCTGCAGAGACTTTGACTGTAAAAACTTTGGCTGTTAAAATCTGATTGGTAACAAAAAGCTGTAGAAGCTGTGAATATTTTTTTTATTATTATTTTTTTTTTTTATAAATAGAAATTATGGTAAAATTGAAATTATGTGGCAACATAGTAACAAAACTAAAATTTATTAATAATAAAAAATGAAAATACAAAAATTCATAAATAAATGATTAGTGTAATATACATCTGGAACGAGAAATTAGTTTAACATAAAATTATATTAAATAGGTACACAAAAAACTTTGAAGATGCTTTCATTAGAAAATCTGGTTTTCTTCAAATTCTCCAAAACTAATTCTAGATTTTAAATCTACCAATTTCACAAACGAAACTCTCGGTTCTATTAATTTCATTTGTTTAAGTTATGGGTTATATCAGTTTCATACAATATAAAGTATGGGTTATTTCAATTTCTTTAATATAATTTGAAATCTGGATTATATCAATTTCATCGATATAAATTATTGTTTTATCAAATTTTCAATAGGTAGTTCTTATTATATTTATCTACCTCTATTTTACACCAACAATGGCCAGATTTTTTATGAAGAAAAATGGATCTCAAAAGAATGGAAAAAAAGAAATGATAGTTAATGACTTAAAATTTTGTTGTGATAATATAATCAATGATTTATGAAGAGTTTTTATTTTACTTGGGAAGAAACACAAAATGGGGAAAAAGAAAGAGAAAAATATTTGGGTTTGTTTTTTCTCACAGTTTTACAAAAGCCTCAACTACGTGACTTTAGAAAATAAGAGAAAAAAAAAGAAGAAAAAAAAAAAAGAGACTGTGACGACTTTAAAGAAAAAAAATCTGAAAAAAGCCTGATTGGTTAAACTATTGGCTGTAAGGGCTGTTAAACCTTCTAAAGCCTTAAAGTCTGCAGCCAATCACCCCCAGCGTTACGTTCTTCGATCTATGTATGCCTGTAAATATATATAGAGCGTTTTTAAAATTGGTATACATGTAAACTTACATGTACATAGAGAGCTAAAATTTATTTGTATGCATGTAAATACGTATATAAACAACCAATTAAATTTGTATACATGTAAACACGTAAATAAAGCGTTATTTAGAAACCGAAATATCATTGGAATCATAAGTTTCGTAGGATTTTCAAAAGATTTTTGTCTGTTTTCGTCAAGTTGTCACCGGATCGCAATGGATTTCGTCTAATTGTCATCACATTCCATCGAATTATCACGGGACTTTCATCAGATTTTATCAAGTTATCACCGCATTTTAGGTAGAATAATGAGTAACACTGATTAGATCCATCATCGCTAGCGGATTTCCGTCATTGAACCAACGTCGTCAACCATCAAATATAATCAAAATTTGTTTTGTCTATAGCAAATCTGATACCGGATACGAGAACTAATAAGAAGCATGATAAATTTTGTCTATAGCTAAAAAATTTTCAAAGAAAACTGAGCACTATTAACATAAATAGACACCCAAAAATTGTGAAAAGTAAATAAAAACAATAATATTTTGACTATCTCGGTTTCTAGAGATAAAAAGACACGCTTTTCCATCTCGAAAACGATCAAAAATCAATGTTTGTGTAACAACCCGATTTCAGGAATATAGTGGTGCATGCAGAGATGTTCAAAAGAACTGATTTGACCACCTTTGTCATCAAAGTGCACTTGTCTTTTCGGTCAAACGTTTTGAGAGAACTCCACAGTTAAGCGTGCTTGAGTTGGAGCAATTTCAGGATGGGTGATCTTCCGGGAAGTGATTGTCGGAACTGTGTGAATGAGAACAAAACACAAGGAAAAATTATGTGGTGATATGTAGGGTCGGTAAACAAGTTTTTAAAGCCTTCCGAAAGTAGCAGACTGACCGTCGGAAGATGGTGGGCTCACGAGCCGACAGAGTACGTTGAACCCATTAAGAAAGATGACTGAAACAACCCGATCCGTGTTTTTTTATTAATTAATTAACTAATATCCTCATAAATATTAATTAATTTTCTCCAATTAAAAATCATGCCAAAACCAACACAACTCAAATCAAAAATCCAAATTCCATCATAATAAAAATAATAAACTAACACCAACGAGACCCTAAATCATCATCCTCTCTTTTTTTTTTCTTTGCAGCTCACGAGACAGAAGAAGATGAGGCTGGTGTCTTGATATAAAAAAAAAATAGGGTTCCTTGGTTGAATTTGATTAAACCATGATTTTACTAAACCAGAAATTAATTAACTCCCTCTTATGTTTAATTAATAACTCGACCAGCTTAGTAAACCATTTAGAATTGAACCGCCTTCACTTCAATTCCCGATATAAACACAACTATTTCATTCTTTTTGGAACACGGGTGTTACAATTCTCCCCCACTTACAAAGATTCTTCCTCGAATCTTAGGTCACTATCCATTCTATAATAATTCTAACTATCATCGTCGCAACGACTTACTCATCCCTTGACCCATCACACCAACATAATCCGATCACAAGGTCAAACACTAACGACCTCCCAGGTTTTCATCCAATCACTATGCTTTAGACTCACATCATAGACTCATTGCTCACAACTCACCTCATACCCCCCCCTCCACTCTCAGACGCAAAGTCTTTCGAGTTCTGGGTACCCCATACCACTCCAACTCTCAGGCCACAAAGTCCCTCGAGCTATCGGTATCACACTCATACAACTCTCACTCTGGACCATACGACCTTACGAGCTCTGGGTATCATACTCATACCACTCTCACTCTGGGTCGTATAATCTTACGAGCTCTGGGTATCATATCCGTACTACTCACACTTTGGGCTATATAACCTTACGAGCTTTGGGTATCATATCCATACCACTCACACTGTGGGCTGTACAACCTTATGAGCTCACGGTACCAGGGAAACTATTCATTCCCTAACGAGTTGTCCAGGACCAAACCGTCCTCCGAGCAATCATCTCTATGTGTCTAAAAGCATCTCCGACCAGAACTACTTCACGTGGTTCGCATGCAACATCGCAATGTTATACTCACCATCCATATTCTCACTCTGGAATATCGTCTCAACAATGACCACTCCCTCAGGCCATCTGAAACATCCCAGTCACTCAGGGTATTTCACATACTTTTTCTCGAGTATAAGTCAAGTTTTAAATTTCTCTTAAAACTTTCCTTCAAAACTCATGTTTTTCTCAAATCTTTCATGACATCACAAGTCAACAATCCATAAAAAATACTCATCTTATTAAACTCCAAAATGTATCAATCGTTACAATCTTAAACGATAACACATAATTAAATATCCAAAATAAAATACTCCAACTCTGAAACTAGGACCATGGATGATAAGCTCAAGCCTCCGCCTGCTTCTCAAACCACTTCTTGAATTTCGCTTTCATCCTCGCCTCTGGTTCCCAAGTTTCCTCCTCAACACCATCACAATCCCATAAAACCTTGATCATCGGAGTCTTTTTCCGATGATCCTGCCTGACCTTCCTCTCGAGAACCCTCACTGCCCTCGCCTCCAAGGTCATGTTGGGCTGAAGATCTGCGGGAATCTTAGCCAACACCTCATCATCCTTATGCAAGCCTTTCTTCAGCATCGACACATGGAAAACCTTATGAAATGCTTGCATAATCTCTGGTAACTCTAACCGATAAGAAACCGGTCTAACTAACTCAATACTCCTAAATGGACCCATATACCTCGGACTCAACTTGTTCTCGGTAATGTACCTGTTAGGACCCCTCAACATTGCCATCTTGAGATACACTCTATCTCCTACCTCAAACTCAAGCTCTCTCCTCCTCTTATCAGCATAACTCTTTTGCCGATCATGAGCTTCCTTCATGTTCAGCTTCAAAACCCGAATCTTCTCTGAGGTCTTCTGAACAAAACCTTCATCATAAAAGCTCATCTCCCGCACTTAGGTCCAACATAAAGGTGTAAGACATGGCCTCCCATACAACGCCTCAAAAAGAGCCATCCCAATACTCGCCTGGTAGCTATTATTATAAGAAAACTCCACCAAGCCCAGATGATCCGCCCAATGACCATCCCAATCCAGTACACATATCCTCAGCAAATCCTCAAGAGTCTGAATGGTCCTCTCAGACTGTCCATCCGCCTGAGGATGATAAGTTGTACTTAGATGCACATTAGTGCCCATCTCCGCTTGGAACGCCCTCCAGAACGCTGAAGTGAACTTAGGATCCCGGTCTGACACTATACTCACCGGTACTCCATGACGTCTCACTACCTCCTGCACATACTTCTTAGCCAAAACCTCCGCCCTATCGGTCTTCTTAATGGCCAAAAACTGCGCTGACTTCGTCAGACGATCAACAATAACCCATATAGCATCCTTGGTCCGAGAAATAGGCAACACCACCACGAAATCCATCTTAATCATATCCCACTTCCATTCTGGAAGGGGTAAACTTTGCAATAAACTACCCGGATTTCGGTGCTCAGCCTTCACTAACTGACACACATCACAAGCTGCAACCCAACTAGCAACATCCATCTTCATCCCGACCCAGTGATAATACCGTTTAAGATCCTGGTACGTCTTAGTCGCCCTGGATGAATCGAAAACTTGCTCGCATGAGCCTCACTCAAGATCTCTCGCCTTAAATTCTTGTCTCTAGGCACGCATACTTGTCCGTGCACCAGAATTATCCCGTTAGCTGAGACCTGATACTCAGAACCCTCAACTTTGGAATCCTTAATCAGTACCTCATCCTTCTGCTGAGCCAATCGAACCTTGCTCAGAAGATCTGCCTAATTAGCTGCTTCTAAACCCAATAGTTCCTGCCAAGTAGCACATAATCTCAATGTACTGATCTCATATACCAATGACTCTATGTCACGCTCCTGAGCCAAAGCCACTCGCTTCCGGCTTAAAGCATCATCAACTAAATTAGCTTTCCCTGGATGGTAAGCTATATCCAGATCATAATCTGCCACCAACTCCATCCATCTCCGTTGTCTTAGATTCGGCTCTGGCTGAGGAAAGATGTACTTCAAGCTCTTATGATCTGTAAACACCTGAACCTTCCCACCATAAAGATAAGATCTCCAAATCTTCAAGGCAAAAACAACAGTAGCCATCTCAAGATCATGGGTAGGATAGTTGCCCTCATGCTTCCTCAACTGCCGCGAGCATAGGCAAACACCTTCCCCTACTGCATTAACAAACATACGAGACCCACTCTCGATGCATCTGTATACACTGCATATGGCTCACTCTGCTCTAGCAACGCCAAGACTGGTGTGCTCGTCAACATCGCCTTTAGGTTTGCGAAACTCTCCTCACACTCTGGAAACCACACAAAAGGAACATCCTTCCCGGTCAGCTTCGTCATAGCTTGAGCCATACTCGCGGTAAACCCTTAACGAATCTCCGGTAATATCCCGTTAAGCCAAGAAAACTTCGGATCTCCATAGCATTCCTCGGCCTCGGCCATTCCCTGATAGCCTGAATCTTCTCTGGATCAACAGACACCCCAGCTGCTGAAATAATGTGTCCTAGAAAACTAATCTCGCGCTGCCAAAAACTGCACTTGCTCAACTTAGCGAACAGCTTCTGCTCCCGCAGCTTCTCCAGAACAACTCTCAGGTGTACCTCATGCTCCTCAGAACTCTTCGAATACACCAGAATGTCATCTATAAAGATTATCACGACCTCATCCATCTACTCCTAAAACACACCATTTATCAACCTCATAAATGATGTTGGTGCATTAGTCAAGCCAAACGGCATCACCACAAACTTGTAATGCCCATATCTCGTTCGAATCGCTGTCTTTCGATCATCTGCCTCATCAATCGGAATCTAGTGATAACCTGACGCCAAATCGATCTTGGACAACCAAGTAGCCCCTCTCAGCTGATCCAACAACTCATCAATCCGTGGTAAAGGATACTTATTTTTCACTATAACTCGGTTAAGTCCCCGGTAATCAATGCATAACCGAAAACTTCCATCCTTCTTCTTCAGAAACAACACCGGTGCTCCCCACGGTGAACTACTCGGCCGGATAAAACCCTTACCCAGCAACTCCTCTAACTGCTTCTTCAGCTCTGCCATTTCTGCTGGAGCCATCCTGTAGGGTGCCTTAGATATTGGCATCGTCCCTGTTTCTAACTCAATCGTGAAAGGATCTGACCGTGAAGGCGGTAATCCCTGCAACGACTAAAAGATATCCTCAAACTCCTGAACAACCCGAATATCTCCAACACCAACTGTTTCAACTGTCTCCGGGGTAAGGATTGTCGCTATATAGGCCTCACAACCTTTTTCGATCATCTTCTCTGCTTGCACGGCCGAGATCACGAGACTCCCAAAATTCGGCTTCACACCCTGATAGACCAACCTTCTCTTCTCCCTCTCGAACACGAAACGCCCCCCGGTGGCAATCCAAATATACCATGTAATGCCCGAGCCAATCAATGCCCAAGATGATGTCATACAGCTCCACTGCACAAATGATCAAATCTGTCAGCATAGATTCCCCGGCTACCGGTACATCCAAGTTTCTAGCTCGACCCTGAACAACCAGAAACTTCCCTCTAGCAATCCTAACGACTCCAAAATGCTTGTCGGGTTCTCCCGGAATACCGCCTCGCTCGGCGAACTATGGAGTCACAAAACAATGCGACACTCTAGAATCAAACAGCACATGGGACTTAATACCTCCCACGATTAAGGTCCCTACAGAATTTTTTCATGCTAAGAATCTTAACACGACACTAAAAACAAAATAACACAAATCACAAACAACTAGAATTTAAAGCACATAAATCTAGAAGTTTACCTGTGATCGGCCTCGTACTCGGCCCATCCACCTCTCCGATAGAGTACATCCGTGGTGTCGTTGCAATCTACCTCTCGGTCGGTATCGCCGTTGCCGCTGCCACCACTGCCACCTCTCTCTGCTGAAACTTAAGACACTTGGGCTTGATATGTCCAGCCTCCTTGTAGTGAAAGCACACCCGAGTATCTGTACCACTCCTACGAGGATAGCTCGCCACCCTATGGTCCTTGCTTCCGCACCCAAAGCATCCCTGACCATCCTGGCTAGCCCTCTGAGTCTCGTCACACTTATGCTTCTGTCCCTGCACCGGCTTACCGCTTTTATTGGAACTGGACTGCTGCTGAGGCTTCTTTACTTGAAGAGTTGGGCTGGTCACCACCGCCTCATCCTTCAGACCCTCCTCCAACAACGCAGCCGTCTCGACCAACTCCACCACTATACCAAACAGTCTCACAAGACAACGGTTCTTCAACTCAGCCCGAAGACCTCTCAAAAATCTCCGCACTCATGCCTGCTCACCCTCCATAGCTCGACCAGCATACACAATAAGACGGTTAAACTCTGCCTCATACTCACGAACCGTCTGGCTCCCCTGAGACAACTCAAAAAACCGCCCCTCTAACCGGTCTAACGCCTTTGGAGGAAAGTACTTGGCGTTAAACTCCGCCACAAAGTCCGCCCAGCTCATCCCCGCTTGAGCCCTCCTAGCCGCAACACCCCTCCACCAGAGATGTGCATCTGCCTGCAGATAGTGGACTACAAGATCAACCTGGTATCCCTCTGGACACCTCATCTAACGGAAATTCTGCTCCATCCGCATCCTCCACTCATCCGCCTCCTTAGGTTTGGCACCACCCGAAAAAAACTCTGTGCCAATCCTCTGCATCTGCTCCATCATCTTAATGTAAGATGGGAGCGCCTCTGCAACCGCAATCCTCAGCTGCACCTCAGCCACTGGTGGTACTCCCGGAGCCTGTGCTGGTACCCTCTCCGGTAGTCTCTCTAACAGCCTCGTCAACAAGTCTGCAATGCGGTCATCTCGAGCCTGAGCAACACCCACTGGAACTCCATCCACACCGGCACCCCCACCGGCCAAACCCTCAGGCTCCTCCTGATCCGTCTGCAGGCTCCCGACCAGCTCAACCATAACACTCTGTGCCACACTCTCATCCGCTACCGGAGCCCCGCAGCCCTGACCACGACCACGACCACGTCCTCGGCCATGTCTACGACCACGACCGCGACCTCTAGCTCCGACATCTATCTGCACTTTTACAAGCAGACACTAAGTACACGAAGACATCAGACCAAAAATACAAAATAACTTACCGTGGAATCTCATTGAAGGCTCGAAGAGGATGATTCTAAGACTCCATGCTCACTCAAATTGACTAACTACTCATAATCAATTTTTTCAGAACAAACAAAAAACAGTTTAACAACACGCTTTAAGCATCACGAAAATTCAATTAGTCCTAATTAAATTCCCTAAACCGTCCTAGGAGCGTAAACGTTCTGATACCAATTGAAACAACCCGACCCTTTTTTTATTAATTAATTAACTAATATCCGCATAAATATTAATTAATTTTCTCTAATTTAAAAATTATACCAAAACCAACACAAATCAAATCAAAAATCCAAATTCCATCATACTAAAAATAATAAACTAACATCAACAAGACCCTAGATCATCCTCCTCTCTTTTTTTTTTTATTTGCAGCTCACGAGACAGAAGAAGAGGAGGCTGGTGTCGTGATATATAAAAAAATAGGGTTCCTTTGTTTAATTTGATTAAACCATGATTTTACTAAACCAAATTAATTAAATCCCTCAAAGGATTAATTAATAACTCGACCAACTTAGTAAACCATTTAGAATTGAACCGCCTTCACTTCAATTCCCGATATAAACACAACTATTTCATTCTTTTTGGAACACGGGTGTTATAAATGACAATCGGGCCGTTTTATCTTATGTAATAAGTCGACTACAAAACAAAATGGTAAGACGAGTGTAGTTAAATTGGACAAAAAAAAATGGCTACCATTTTTACTGTTTTGGGTTATGACTTTTTTTTTTTTTTTTTTTTTTTTTAACAGCATTTTGGGTTATGACTTATGAGTGGATTTACTAATTAACTAATTTCTCCCAGCCAATTTGCTTTTTTTTTTTTATTTAGAAAAAAAAATAACAATAAACCAGAGAGAAGTTCGTAGCAACACGTTTCAAGCATTTTTGCTTCTTGGAAAATATCTTTTAGGCTAATACCGAAAAACTCGTCGTCTCTCTCTCGAGTCTCTCTGCTCCAAGTAAAACTTCAAGTCCATACTCATGGAAGATCGTCAAAACGATCAAAACGATGACGTTTTCTCCTTCTTCGCACCTCCCTACGAGTCTACCTTCTCCGCCGCGACTCCGTCCACGCTTTTCAACCGTTCAGCTTACTCCTCCTCATCTTCCTCCGGCGACGATGAATCTCAGCCTTCCGTCGATGACAGCAACAAACGAATCGATTACATGATCCAATTTCTAGACCGGAGACTAAGCGAAGACGGTAATCACGACGGGATCGGTGATGGAAACGGCTCCGATTCGCTACCCGAAATTGTTGGTAAGTGTGGTGAATCTGGGATCTTTAAAGTTCCGATTAGGTCAGCGGTTCATCCGAATCGACCACCGAGTCTTGATGTGAGACCTCATCCGTTGAGAGAAACTCAAATTGGGAGGTTTTTGAGGACGATGACTAGTACTGAGAGGCAATTATGGACTGGAGGTGAGGATGGTGCGTTGAGAGTTTGGGAGTTTAGTGAATTGTATGGAAGTGGGAGGGGATTAGAGGTAGAGGATACGGCGCCGTATAAGGAGAGTTTAGGGAATGAGATTGGGTCTGCTGTTGTTTGTATGATTGGTGATGAAGGTAGTAGAGTTGTTTGGAGTGGGCATAGAGATGGGAGGATTAGGTGTTGGAGATTGAGAGGTGATCATGGTATTGAAGAAGCTTTGTCGTGGCAAGCTCATCGTGGTCCGGTTCTCTCCATTGCCATTTCGGCTTATGGTGAGTGTTGTTCTATTGTAAGTTTCTAATTTCCTTGTTTATGCTGTTTGGGAATAGAGTTCTTGTTAGCTCGTGTAGCTTTTTAAAATGAAAGATGGAGGATTTCGAATGTTGACATCGAGTTTCTTGTTGTGGAAATTGGGTTTGAGGACCAAAATTAGTAGTCTTGATGATATTTGGTTGGCCTGAATCAGATTGTTATACTGGCTAACACATATAAAGTATAAACAGCTTATGTAGTCTACAAAACTATCCGTCTTGTAATTGTGTTGTTGAGTTAGTGTTTCACTGTTTTCACTAGTGTGTGATCGAAGTTGGTTCAATTTGTGCAATGACAAAATGTAAATATATGATGGCACCCTTGCGGAAAATTGAATTGTGTTTAACCTTCTCTCATAACACAACTTTTGATGTCCATTGTGTAGGAGATATATGGTCAGGGTCTGAGGGAGGCGCTCTTAAAGTTTGGCCCTGGGACGCTCTTGGGAAGTCTCTCTCTTTGAAGATGGAAGAAAGGCACATGGCTGCGTTATCGGTAGAGAGATCGTATATTGACCCTAGGAACATGGTTTCAGCCAATGGATTTGCTAATACATTAACGTCAGATGTGACATTCCTTGTATCTGATCATACAAGGGCAAGAGTCTGGAGTGCTAGTCCCCTAACATTTGCTTTATGGTAAAATTGAGACTCATTATTTCTGCTTTTCTTATGCATCATCCTTTCTGATTCCGATTGATCATCCAGCATTACTGCGATACACTTAATGGGGATTATATACTTTTGTCTACAATATCTATTGTCACTTGGCTCTGTAGTTCTTCAATTGCTAGCAGGAACCATTAAGGTCACTTGTATAGCTCACTACTTTTTATTTTATGTTTCTTAAATGCATGGCAGGGATGCTCGCACTAGGGATTTGATCAAAGTATTCAATATCGATGGGCAGCTCGAGAATCGAACTGAAAATTCTGTGTATCCTGATTTTGGGAGTGAGGAAGAGGGCAAGATGAAAATAACTGCTTCAAAGAAGGAGAAAGCTCAATCTTCTCTTGGTTTCTTTCAGCGGTCTCGTAATGCTCTTATGGGAGCAGCTGATGCTGTTCGTCGTGCTGCAACGAAAGGGGGGTTTTGTGATGATAGTAGGAAAACTGAGGCTATTGTCATATCAGTTGATGGAATTATTTGGACAGGAAGTTCAAATGGCGTACTTATGCGATGGGATGGAAATGGTAATTGCTTGCAAGAGTTCTCATACCAGTCCTCTGGTATTCTATGCATGTTCACTTTTTGTTCTCGACTATGGGTTGGTTATTCCAACGGCACTGTTCAGGTATTGGACCTTGAGGGAAAGCTGCTTGGTGGATGGGTAGCTCATAGTGGACCTGTAATAAAAATGGCTATCGGGGCTGGTTATTTATTTACCCTTGCAAATCATGGTGGTATTCGTGGATGGAATGTTACTTCTCCTGGGCCCCTTGACAATGTACTGCGGGCCGAGTTGGCTGGGAAAGAATTTTTATATTCAAGGATTGAGAATCTGAAAATACTAGCTGGTACATGGAATGTTGGAGAGGGCAGAGCGTCAACCGACTCACTTGTATCTTGGCTTGGTTGTACTGCAACTGGAGTTGAGATCGTAGTTGTTGGACTGCAAGAAGTTGAAATGGGAGCAGGAGTTCTTGCAATGTCCGCAGCAAAAGAAACAGTAAGCTTTCTTTTACCTACTATTAAGCGGCACAGATGTATAACTTTAGGCGTATGCCACTCTCCTGGTCACTACCGATGCTATTTAAGTTCTACACATTCACACAAACACACACATACACGTCCGTTTTAGGGGGCTAAGTGTTATAACTAATCTATGAGTGTATCTGGGAATTACGCTTCTTGTTCACTTTGTTTCCCTGAATGCAGGTGGGACTTGAGGGTAGTCCACTTGGTCAGTGGTGGCTGGATATGATTGGGAAAACTTTGGATGAGGGTTCGTCGTTTGTTCGTGTGGGCTCTAGGCAACTGGCAGGGTTGCTCATTTGTGTATGGTTAGTATTTTGTTTTGATGTAACTTTTTTCTGTTCATTTATTGCAAGCGTCAGTTACTTTTCATATTGTGACAATTCATCTTTATTGTTGAAGTATACTCCACGTTATTTGTGCTCATTTGGATCGCTTAACTTTCAGATGCCAAATGTTCTCTTTTTGATAAAAAAATGTTCTCTTTCAGTCCTGCTTTGAATAATCTCCACATAGGAACAACTTGTTAGTATGAATTTTATTTTTATTCTTTTATATTCAGATTTCTTTGATTGTGACTTCATATTTTCAAAAAATTTGAACCTAAAGCTATGGAAGGAGAGTAATGATTTTGGTGTTACTTATCATGTATGCTTTCCCCTGGGGAATTTGTTTTCCCAATTTCTTTTGTTAGTAGTGGATGAACTTGACACATTAAAGTCGTATAGAGTAAATGTGTTATTTATTTCAGGGTTAGACATGACCTTAAACCTTACGTGGGAGATGTTGACGCTGCTGCGGTTCCTTGTGGTTTTGGACGAGCAATTGGTAATAAGGTATAGGCCATGTTAGGAAAAGTTGCTCACAAATATTATCAACAATAATAAAAAAAAGATGTTAAAAAAAGTGACAAATATTAGCTGATGTTTACTTTATTGGTTCTTTTCCCTTTTCCCTTTTTGTCTTCTTATCTCTATTCTGATGGAACGGTTGTTTGTCTCATTAGGGTGCTGTAGGTGTGCGACTCAGAATGTATGATCGAGTACTGTGCTTTGTAAATTGTCATTTTGCTGCACATCTAGATGCTGTTAACAGGCGAAATGCTGACTTTGACCATGTTTATCGAACAATGACCTTCTCACGGCAGTCTAGTTCACTCAATGCGGGAGTTGGTATGCTGCGTAATTTATTTCTATCGTGCTGTGTTACCTGCTCAGCTTATTACTTTTTGCGTATTCGTTGGTCACTCTTGTTATTGGTCTCCTCCATTGCAGCTGGAGCGTCATTTGGTGTTTCAGTGCCTCGTGGTGGCAATGTATGTATATCTTTTGATTATAGTTGCTATCATTTTATTTTAGAGAATGCAGTGTAATTTTAAAAAAGGTCTAAGAGCTATCAATTTACAGGCTACGGGTGTCAACATAGTTGAAGCAAGGCCTGAATTATCGGAGGCAGACATGGTCATATTTCTTGGAGATTTTAATTACCGTTTGGATGATATAACTTATGATGAAACAAGGGATTTCATATCTCAAAGATGTTTTGATTGGCTAAGAGAAAAAGATCAGCTACACGCTGAAATGGAAGCTGGGAATGTTTTTCAAGGGATGCGTGAAGCAATTATCAGGTTCCCTCCAACATACAAGTTTGAAAGGCACCAAGCTGGTCTAGCAGGTTAGTGACTTGGTTCCACTTTGTAGCTTCTGGTAGTTTTTAAATTGATACCATTTCCCTGGAGAATAATAGTTTAATCTGCTGTTCCGAACCTCTCCAAAAAATAGAGAGTAAAATTGACAGCATTATGAATTGTGAATGTCCAACTGTCCAAGTTTTTTCTGCTAGGAAGGTAGCTCAAAACCTTAAGGTCATATAATTTCAAAAGTTAAGAATGTGGATATATCTAAGTACTTACAGAGAAATACTACAAATAATATAAAGTTAGCCTTGCATCTACCTAAGAGCGAGCAGCCGAGAATATGTTCACACTATTTCTTTCATCTGATGGGAGCCATGTTTCTGCTGGCTTCTGTGTGTGGGGGTTCTTGCCAAGTTTCTGATAATATCCCTATATTCAGGGCTTTTGGGATTTTAAGGGCATTGACTTACTGAAACCGTATTTGACAGTTGAAGCTGTGTTTCTGCAGGATATGATTCCGGAGAAAAGAAGCGGATTCCTGCCTGGTGTGACAGGATTCTATATCGCGATAACAAGAAACATTTGGGAGCTGAGTGCAATTTGGATTGTCCAGTGGTGTCTTCTATATCACAGTAAGTTTCCTGTCACTATAGAAAGCATACTGGAGACAGGCTTACGTTACTAGTCCATACGTTTTATTAGATCAAGACAGTAGTAATAGATTTTGAAGATTGTGTCATTCCTCAACTTATTCATGAGGATTGCCTTCTTAAACTAATTTCCTATAACAACAAAATATCAGCCTCCTGTTTACTTTTCAACTCCTTTGGTTCTGGTACTTGGATTGCAATATTCACCAATCATTCACATGTTCTCTACGGGGCTTTGTCTTGATGACTCCTAATAGAAACATTTGTAACTTACAGTTTTTCTTTGTGGAATTGAATTGGTTTAGAGAATAGGAAACTGTGTCCGCATTTCTAGGTTTTAAAAGTGTGTTACAGGCTATATATGACTTATATCCTACATGACTCTCTAGAACCAAGAAACATGGCATTTTTTAGATGTTCTTTCTTATCAGTTTCAATGCTTCTTTGTGCGGACATTTAGGTTACTCTATATTTTCAGAGACATGGGTATAGAGTCCGTGAAATGCAAATTTGAGTAAATCATACTCTTCTGTGACCCTTATAACATATATGATTATTACTCTTGAACTGACAAAGCATTAAGACTTACAATTCTCGTTTTTATTTTGTAAGGTATGATGCCTGCATGGATGTGACAGACAGTGACCACAAGCCCGTCCGCTGTGTATTTAGTGTCAAGATTGCCCGGGTCGATGAGTCTGTCAGGAGACAAGAATTTGGGAACATCATAAACTCGAATAAGAAAATCAAAGTTTTGCTTGGAGAGTTAAGCAAGGTTCCAGAAACAATTGTCAGCACCAATAATATTATTCTCCAAAATCAGGATTCAACTATTCTGCGTATCACAAATAAGAGTGAAAAGAACATCGCATTCTTCAAAATAATTTGTGAAGGTCAATCTAACATCGAGGAGGACGGTCAGGCACATGATCACCGAGCAAGAGGCTCTTTTGGGTTTCCTCAGTGGCTGGAGGTTAGTTGTTCTTTCATGCTTGCAGTTTGGCTTTTCATTATAGTCTTAATGTTCTGTTTCCTAAAATACAACACTTAACTAGCATGTCCTAGACACTTAAAATCATGTCGCGTGTCTTGAGAATTTCTTTGGAATCAATTTTACTAAACGCTCTTATATCTGTAAACAGGTGTCTCCAGGAACTGGCACAATCAAACCAAACCAAATAGCCGAGGTATCAGTCCATCTCGAAGACTTCCCAACAGTAGAAGAGTTTGTAGACGGTGTTGCACAGAATTCTTGGTGTGAAGACACAAGAGACGAGGAAGTCATATTGGTCCTCGTGGTCCACGGAAGATTCTCGACTGAGACAAGAAAGCATAGAATCCGTGTGCGTCACTGCCCTCGTGGTGGACCTGGAAAGAACCAGTTCAATGATAGACCCAAAACCTCGGGACAAATAAACGCTCTTCATCGCTCCGATTATCATCAGCTAAGCAATACTCTTGATGTGGTTGAGCAGCTAAAGAACTTGCACAGTCCATAGAGCCATTTTTTAAGTGTACAGTGAGACGAACAGAAGGAGAAAGCAACCTCGTTGACGTGTTAAGTAATTGTAACTCGTTTTTGTGTGTTTAATATTGGAAAATTTGTGTGGAAAAAAAAAAAAAAAAGAAGATTAGCTTCTTACGTTTTTTGTTAAAGAGGCTAATTACGTTGCTTATGCAGGGAATATGTTCTACAAGTGTTGTTTTATTTTATTTCTCCGTATAAGTAATGTGTAACTTTATTGTATCTAATCATTCTGATACTATATGTACTTATAAACGAAGCTCTTTTGAATTGGTATTTAACTTTAGCGCTTTGTGTTTTCTTATTCTTGTGGCTGTGTAAAACTATAGAAGCAATAATGAGTTACCACAGTTATCACTTAAATTTATTTAATTATTATATTCTTAATGTCTGCACACATAACTTGATTAGTTTTACATATATCAAGTTGAGATAGAATTCACTGATAAGCAAATGTGATGCTTTAACTTTCAACTAAGCATGTACGATGGATCTCTTAAAGTAAGGCTTAAATAAAGAACATAAAACGAAGAAAGCCCCATTCAATACATATACTACAAGTACAACGATAAGTTTAAAACAATGATCGTTTAACTTCTTAACATTTGCAATTCTTATGAAATTAATTCAAACATTTACTCCATCAATCACCATGCATATGGTTCAAAGCTGTAATAGTCTTGAGATTAAGTCGAAGCAGGATATAAAAGCCTCACATTTACATAGTAGCATCACTAAAGTATATGTGCTTGCGACCCATAAATACTTATATCTTTTATCGGCCCTCAATGAACATAAAACTCTCATTAGTCTAGTGGTAAGGGACTACAAAAGTCTTCTTGAGGTTTAGAAAGTCGACCCTTTTCACCATCAGTTTAATACTTGCGATTGGTCCGTTCTCATTAGATGATTCATTATTATTCATATGATAAATCTTTCGGGCACTAAAATTTTTTTTCCCCAAAAATTAGATGTAATTTAAATTACAAAATCAACGTTTATCATTTCTTTCTTTAAGAAAAACATGATCCACCAGTTACTTGAAGATAATTTCGCCGTTTTGAACTTTGGGTTTCTCTTTTCGTGGAGAGGATAGTGTTTAGATTACGGATTTAGCATTTGCTTCTTTTGTTGTTTTCATATTGAAGAACAACGCCAGTTACCTACTTTAAAGAAGCTGAAGTGAAAAAAGGTAAAACATCTAAAGAAAAAGATTGGTTGGTTCAAACGACCAGAGATTGTTGTGTGTTGGTTTACTATTTGCTTTTTGATGCATCCAATACGCGATCACGATAACATTAATTTGTGATATTGGTTTAATGAAGCCGAAACAATGCCGCTAGGTCTTTTGGTTTATGTATTTTTGTTAACCTACATGTTAACTAGCTTTCTTTTGTCTCTTTCTTCGTTTCATTTGCTTTTCAATGTATTTCTAAAGAAGAAAAGATGAAATTTTTGGTGGTAGAGGGTCTTGGAACTGGTTTCCATGAAATGATATTCAATAATTAAGCTTGATTTTTTTAAAATTTAGTTGAGAACCTATAGATAACAATTACATGTAAGTACAAAAGGAAGAAAAATATAACAAGTGACAAGTAACCAATGAAGCAATTTTCTAAAATTTTAGTCAACTAATTTAAATATTTTTTTGTTGGTGCAGGAATTATCACCTCCGACAATACCAGTTTAAATCGAGAGCATTCCGAATTAAACTGCACAATTCAGTTAAATTAAAAATCTTGGTTAGCCTGTTAACGGACTAATGGGCAAAAGTCCACGGAGGTCAGCCGACCTCCAACTGAAAAGGAGGTAGGTCGCCGACTTTGCTAATAAGGAAATAAAGAGAAATTCCTATTCCGATAAAGACAAAGATTGAAGACAAAAGTAAAACCGAAGATTCAAGTTCTAGATTTAAGAAAACTTAGCTTATCTTAAACCTCCTCATTAGAGTATAAATAGAGGGGTCTATCCTCTATATCAAAGATCCGCAATTTAATAAAAAAAACCCTAGCTTTCTCTTGTCTTGGGCAAAAACTTACCTTGCTCTCCAATAAATTAAAATCCCTTTTGTAACCGAGTGCTTGATTGAAAATTCAATAAAGTGAGTTTTCAGAATTTGTTTCCCCCCCTTGAAAACAAATTCATCGTGTGGATTCTAGATTTAACATTTTTTGTGTCGAATCTGGATTATTGATCCAAATCAAATTGGAGTAACAGTTTATCCAAATAACCAAATGAGTTTTCTCTAATTGGTTAAAAATACTATTTTATATATTCAAAAACAAAAATTTAACAGAATACTTTGGTAAAGAAAATTTCGTTGTCATTGTGTTTCTCTGTTTGCTTTGAGGATAACAATCTTTTGTTTTTTATGGTCTATGATAGGAGAAAACGCTTTATAAATCGTGTGGTAGGCTAATGATGATGAAACTGAAAACGCATTACATATTATCCAGTCGGACCACGTTTTACGTATCATATCTAGTCTGATATAAAGGAAACGTTTTATTTATATATTGGGCCTCATTATTGGGCCTGTTTATTAGGCTGAGTTTTCTTCTATTATTGATGTGTTTTATAGTTAACCAGTTCGAATTTATCATGTCATCTAATTAAACAAATTAAATAATTAATATTATCTAAATAAATTAATTTATTTAAATTTCTTAAATTGAATTAATTGTAAAATTTAAATGCTAACTATTCTTTTATAAACCCAAACCGACATATAATTTCATTTAATTGTAAAATCTAAATCCTAACCACTCTTTTATAAACCCAAACCAACATATAATTTTTAATTGTACAATCTAAACCTTAACCACTATTATATAAACCCAAACCGACATATAATTTTGCTTAATTATAAAATCTAAACCCTAAACCTCTTATATAAACCCAAACTGACATATAATTTTGCTTAATTGTAAAATCTTAACCCTAAACCTCATTTATAAATCCAAATCGACATATAATTTTGTTTGATTGTATAATCTAAACCCTAATCGCTCTTTTATAAACCCAAACTGACATATATTTGGTTTAATTGTAAAAGCTAAACCCTAATCCACATTTGTATACCCAAACGAACATATAATTTGTTTAATTGTAAATTTAAACCCTAATCACTTTCTTATAAACCCAAAGCGACATATAATTTCGTGTAATTGTAAAATCTAAACCTTAATTCACATATATAAATTCAAACCGACATATAATTAACCTTGTTTAATTAAAACCGTACAGATTTTGTTTCCTTCATATTTTTGTTTTGTGATTTTAATTTTGATTTTGTTTTTAAATATAATATTATCTTTCCAAGAGATTAAAGATACCAATAATAACATAATAAGTTCAAATCCGTGACAACCAAAACACAGGAGTTTCATGTTCTTAACAAATCGATTGTTTCTCATATTTGTTATCTTTCTAAGAGACTACATATACCAATAATAACAAACCATAATAACAAAGCGACATCATCTGCTTATTGGGCATTGACTGCTTCTTGGGCATCAGCAAGTTCGGGAAGATCAAGGAGGTATGATACCCGAGCTTGATAGTCAGCAATTTTTGGAGAAAGACCATGTAGATTGCCGGACCGTACATGTCGCCCCCATCTTCCCGTATTAAACTCCAATTGAGACATTAAGTTGTTAATCACAGAACTAGCATCCAAGTGCCTCTAAATTCGCTTTTCAACTTCATTCAAATCACCCAAACCAGGGGCACCATTACTTTCGAGATACTTCACAAACACTCTTACCAAGCTACAAAAAAAAAGAAGAGATTTATTGTAAACCCTATTATAAAAAAAAAAAAGCACCAAATCTTGTAGAAACCTATATTAATCTATGAAACTCATGTAATACATCTCAATCATCTATGAAAATTAGGTTATACATCTCAATCATCTATGAAACTTCGGTTGCAGGCTAAAAACAAAAAAAAAAAAAAAAAACTTACTTGGTAGGTCTTAGAAAAACAAATTCTTCGTTATCTCCTACATGCTCATCAATGAAGCAGAAAAAACCCATTACAGCGCCAGTTCTATCTTGAGGTTCTTCTGCCAAATCAATGACAACCAAACTCAAGAAATTAATTCCCAGACAAAACCCATCAACCACAAAACACACTCAAGATCTCAAACCTATCAATTCAATCAAGGGGAAGAAGAAAGATACCTTTTTGGAGCTACCAATCAAACAAGGGACAATTCGGTGAGTATCTTCCATAAATGTCTTCTTTCCGTTTCTAGAGACAACTTCAAAACCATTGCCACCGAAGCTTACTACAGCGTCGTTTTGGTGAGAAAAGTCTCTGAATCTGAAGTAAGTAATCAGTTATGAAGTAAGATTCAGAGACTTTTCTCACCAAAACGACGCCGTAGTAAGCTTCGGTGGCAATGGTTTTGAAGTTGTCTCCAGAAACGGAAAGAAGAAATTTATGGAAGATACTCACAAAATTGTCCCTTGTTTGATTGGTAGCTCCAAAAAGGTATCTTTCTTCTTCCCTTTGATTGAATTGATAGGTTTGAGGGACAATTTGTCAGAATTTTTGGCGAAAAAAATTTGGTAGAGAATTTTTTGGCGGGAAAAATTCTCGGAATTTTGTTGGCGGGAAAATTTGTCAGAATTTTTTTTGGTGGGAAAAATTCAATTTTTCATTTGTTGACTTAATTATTTTTAAATATGGGTAAAATATTCATTAAAAATTAGAAAATGCCATAAATGAAAATGGCTTAGAAGAGGAGGTATTTTAAAAAAAAAGTATCAATGAGAGAACATTTCTAACAATTTCTCATCCTTTTATTCATCCCTTTTTTTCAACCAATCAGAATCTGCCACCTAATAAAAAAAAATTAAAGTCATTTAATTTTTTGTTTTTTCCTTATATTCATTTAATTGTTTGTAAAATTTAATCTGTCATCAGCACAAAGTTATATATCGGTTTGGGTTTATAAAGGAGGATTGGGGTTTAGATTTTATAATAAAAAAAAGTTAAATATTAGATTGAGTTTATAAACGTATTTAGATTGTACAATTAAACGAGCTTAAATATCGGTTTGGGTTTACATTGAACAATTAGGGTTTAGATTTTACAATTAAACGAGTTTAACTGTTGGTTTGGGTTTATAAAGGAGGATTATTATTTAGATTTTGTAATTAAACGAGATTATATGTCGGTTTGGGTTTATAAAAGAGTAATTAAGGTTTAGAATTAGTTTAATTTTTTTTATTAGGTGACAGATTCTAATTGGTTAGAATAAAAGAGGGTGAAAATGATTCATCCCTAGGATGAAATCACGAATTGTTCTTTATTTGTTTTCTTAAAATCTGATCCAACTTTTGGTTTTTTTTTTTATAACGTGAGAGATTGATCTTAAAAATAGAAAATGGATGTGTTTCGACCCCAAAAACAGAAAAAAAAAAATGGATGCGTTCCACAAGCAGGCGGCTATAAGTAGATGTAGTTTCGAATCCCATTCAAGAAGGAAAAAATTCACGTGTGATCTCTTATATCCTATGTGTTGGAACTTGTTTTTTGACAAAATGGTTTTGACCATTGTTACGGTGGATTTTCCGGTGAAGAAATGGAGATGTGAAGTGGCTAACTTGAAAATTTTTAGCTTTTGATTAAAGATCAAAATGTTACACTTGGAGGTTAGAGGAGATACGGGCTCGGGCCTTGTGGCTTTGTGGCTTTGTGGAATGTGATTGATTTATGGTTAATCATAGGTCCAAAAATGATTAATTATTTGGCCCAGATTTTTGTCTTTGTATGTAACCAATACAAAAGAAAATTGGTCAAACCCTATTAATCTCTCCTCTTAAGTCACGGCCATTAATCTGTTTTGTAACAGATGAATATCAGATTTAATTCTTGAAATTAAGTCTGATTGATTCTCCATTTGATTGCACCGATATTTTTAGATTCGTGTGAGACACTATAAAATTGTCTCGTGGCAATACTCATTGGACACGTTCAAACAGAACACAATCTCTTTCCTCTTCTTCTCTTTTCTAGTTCTAGTCTGAGAGTACAACACAAGACTAGTGTTCGTTTAGCTTTTGATTTGAGTGTTGCAATCAAAAGAAGAAACAGTTTTATCCTGGGACTCTAATTGTCATCAAACCGGCACACTACGGGGCGATTTTTGAGTTAAGGAGAGAGATCATCAACGTTCTCGACTCTGTTTATCACCGTCAATCTCCGTTCTTCAATCGTCCTTTCGGTATTGTTGATTTTTGATACTTGTTCTATGTTATTTGTTTTACAAATATTAGATTGTGCCCTTATTGAAATATTAAGGTCCTACACTATGAACGTGTGATCTCTTCTAACCTCCATATAATCTGTTTACTCCATATAATCTGTTTACTCTATTGGTGGTATTCTGATTCGAAAACGCTCTCTCTAATGGGTTGTTCTTGCCACGGGCCAGGGGCGGAGGCACGTAGAGTATTATGGGTGCAATTGACACCAATAAAGTTTTTAAAAACGTTCTAATTTCATTAAGTTTTTAAATATATATGAGTCTTGAACCCAACCCAATTTTGAGTTTGAACCCAACCCAATTAGAATTGAACCCAACCCAATTATATTAAACAAAGTAAAAGTGAGATAGATATTCAAATTATAAGAACCCAATGATTTGACCCAATTCAACTTATAAAAGCAAACGTGAAGCCCAATTATTTGAAATTGTAGAGTCCGATCATTTTAATCTAACCCATTTTAATCTAACCCAATTGTAATTTGTAGTAATAAAACAACTCAGGGTTTGACTGGTTTAAACGCAGCGGTTGCGGTTACGGTTGTGAGAGTTTGTGGAAGCGAGCGGTTGCGGTTTCAAACGTTATTTAGCGTTTTAACTGACTGGTTAAGCGGTTGAAAACAAGTGCGTTTGCGGCGTTGTAATAAATTTTTTAGATATTATTTATGGTTATATTTCTTATCGGGTTGTAAATTTTTTTGAACCAACTTATTTTGACCCCATCAAACAATTTTCCTAGATCCGCCACTGCCACGGGCACACGGCGAGTATAGAGGAAACGTATCCACGCGAGGCTTACTCTTTCACATTCATAGTGCCACGTGTCGAATAAGCCAAAGATCCACGGTGATTCGCTCTCTCATGGGATGGCCTCCTCATCATCAGATTACCGTTGGCCACGTCACAAGCATAATAATATATAACGTCATCAACTAACCACATTTTTTTCTTATTTTGTATTCCACTTTTGTGTATGACTGGGTCCAACGACTTAAATCATATCAAAACGAGCAGCTTTAACTTAAGTTTAATGTAAAAAGATTAAACAACTTAAAAAAATCGAATGAATTAAATAATTGACGAAGATAATGCAACTTAAACAAACGTATCACTTGAACCGGGGGGTTGCTCTGATCACTTGAGATGCAGGTTTTATCTTACAGAAGAGGAGAAGAGGGTAAAGAGGTCTTTCAAAGTTGTCAACTCAGTATTGTCGCATCCGGACTACCTCAGAAACTTAGAAGAAATATGGCGAGTGTCACAGCCTCTCTTTCACTCAACATCTGCAATGCATAGACTGTCCAAGAAAATGAAGGGCCTAAAACCGCACTTGAGAAATATGGGAAAGCAGCTGGTTGGTGCTATTTCAGCTCGGACTAAAGAAGCTCACAAGTATCTTTGTGAAATGCAGGCTAAGACGATGGCGACTCCTACTACACAAGCCGTCCAAGATGAGGCTGAGGCGTATGATAAATGGCAGAGATTATCCACTATTGAAGAGAGCTACCTTCGGCAGAAAGCTAAACTACATTGGCTGACAGTGGGCGACCAAAACAATAAAGCTTTTCATATTGCAGCAAAGCTAAGGGAAATTAGAAACAATATCAAGGAGATACACTGTGAAGATGGCCGCATAGTCAATAATTTGGAAAATATCAAGCTTGAAGCATAGAGATATTTTAAGGAATTTCTTACTTTGAAGCCTGCAGATTATGTTGAATGGACACAAGAGGAGTTGGAAACTATCTTGTCATTTAAATGTGATGAGAATGATAAGAAGCTTCTAACAGATGAAGTATCAAAGGAGGAAGTAAAAAAAGTGCTCTTTGCAATGCCAGCGAATAAATCTCCGGGTCCGGATGGATTTAACTGTGAGTTTTTCAAGGAATCATGGTCAGTAGTGGGTGATGACTTTGTGGTAGCAATCCAATCTTTTTTAAAGACAGGGTTCTTACCAAAAGGAGTTAATTCCACTATCCTAGCCTTAATCCCAAAAAAGAAAGAAGCGAAGGTAATGAAGGATTATAGACCGATTTCATGTTGTAATGTCCTCTACAAGGTCATATCCAAGATCCTAGCTAACCGGCTCAAGGTAATTCTTCCGAAATTCATCTCGCCAAACCAATCCGCCTTCGTCAAAGACAGATTGCTCATGGAGAACCTCTTGCTTGCCACATAAATTATCAAAGACTATCACAAAGACTCTGTTTCCCCTCGGTGTGCAATGAAAATAGACATCTCGAAAGCATTCGATTCGGTACAGTGGAGCTTTCTACTCAACACTCTCCGAGCCCATGACTTCCCTGACAAGTATATTCGATGGATTCAGACCTGCATTTCAACCGCGTCTTTCTCAGTGCAAGTCAATGGAGAACTTGCTGGTTACTTTGGTAGTGCACGTGGACTTCGCCAAGGCTGTTCACTAAGCCCCTACTTGTTTGTAATCTGCATGAATGTCCTATCTGAGAAACTAAACAAGGCAGCTAGTGAGAATCAATTTGGTTACCACCCGAACTGCAAACACATGAAGCTCACGCACTTATGCTTTGCTGATGACTTAATGGTATTTGTCGATGGAAAGAAGAAATCTATTCAAGGAGCTCTTAAAGTCTTTGATGATTTTGCTATTCATTCAGGTCTGAAAATAAGCCTAGAAAAATCCACAATATACATGGCGGGTGTTCCTACGGATAAAAGAGAGGAAATTCTACAACAATTCCCTTTTGAATGCGGGTCGCTACCGGTTAGGTATCTAGGGCTGCCGTTGCTAACAAGACGAATGACATCTGCGGACTATCTCCCACTCCTAGAAAAAATAAGATCACACGTAAGCTCTTGGACTGCAAAAACGCTCTCCTTTGCAGGAAGGTTGCAGCTGCTTAGTTCAGTGATTTTTAGTCTCACAAACTTTTGGATGGCAGCGTTTAGATTGCCTAAAGCATGTATCCAAGAGATTGACAAGATATGCTCTGCATTTTTGTGGTCCGGGCCCTCTTTAAATACAAAGAAAGCTAAAGTTGCATGGTCAGATGTTTGTGTGCCGAAAAGTGAGGGAGGTCTGGGTATTCGCTCGCTTGATGAAGCAAATAAAGTGTGTGTTTTAAAGTTGATCTGGAGAATCCTTTCCGCTAAGGGCTCTTTGTGGGTGGATTGGGTTAAGCGATATCTTATTCGCAGTGGCTCCTTCTGTGCAGAAAAACAAAGCTCCACTTATGGTTCATGGATTTGGAAGAAGATACTCAAATACCGAGAGACAGCAAAACAATTCCATAGCGTGGAAGTGAACAGCGGTGACACGACTTCGTTCTGGTTTGATTTATGGAACCCCTTGGGACGTCTTCATGATTTCTTATTGATTTAGGAATCCAAATACAGAGTTCAGTTGGAGAAGTAATGTCTATGACTAGAAGAAGAAGGCATAGACAAGCATTACTGAATCGGGTTGAGGAGGAAGTGACGAACCAGAAACAAAACCGAAAACAGGGGGTGCGAGATGTGGCTGTATGGAAAGGCAAGAATGACTGCTATAAGAAGAAATTTATTACAAGGGAGACGTGGTCACAGATACGAATCGCTAAACCATTGATGAATGGCTACAAAGAAATCTGGTTCCCTAACGCAACCCCTAAGTATGCGTTTCTTACATGGCTGGTGGTTAAAAATCGAATTGCAACAGGTGAAAGAATGCTACAATGGAACCAGAATGTAGATCCGAGCTGCATTCTATGCAAGTATCCTATGGAGAATTGTGATCACTTGTTTTTCTCCTGCCCATATTCAAGGAAGGTATGGGAACAACTAGTGAAAGGAATCCTTGTTGATAAGTTCACGCAAAACTGGAGGGATGTGATGACATTACTTGCTAGCAAAGAGTTGGACAAGGTGAAAAGGTTTCTTGTTGGTTATGCTTTCCAGAACACGATTCACTCCATTTGGGGTGAAAGAAACAACCGACGACATGGAGAACAACCTGCAACGACGGAGAAGCTGGTACGAATAATTGATAAGAATGTTCGTAATCGGATGAGTACGCTTACAAGAGGGAATGTTGCTCTCGTGGGAGGACTCCAAACATGGTTTGCAACAAGAAAAGATTAATTAGACTCTTGTTAGAAGTTTTTTCATATCTAAAGTTTGCATGAAAATGTAGAAACGTTTATTTTTTTCTTGAATATAATTTAACATTAAATTCAAAAAAAAAAAAAAAAAAACGTATCAAGATTAAATAAAATATTCGTCTAGAGACTAGAGCTACATGATGGTATATGTATATCATAATATCAACTATGAATTTAATTATCGTTAAGTGTTGACTGACGAGCGCTGTCTTATGCAGTTAAATGAAGGGAGAATCAAAGTAAATACTATAATCATGTTACTAAACTATTTTTAAAGTGCTTTTATACTGTTTTGACCCTACCCTGTATTATATAAACACAAATATTAAAAGAAGAAACTTACAGTTAAACCTCTATAAATTAATACTCTATAAATTAATAACCTCTCTAAATTAATAAATTTTTCCGGTCCCGAGTTGGGACCAGTGTAAAATATGACATAAATCGATAAATTAATAAGATAATATTTTTTTTGAAAATCCTATATAAACATATGGTCCCATCTATATCATAAATTAATAATTGTATAAATTTATCAATATATATATATGTATATTTAACTTAATATATATATATATATGATATAATTTATATATGTCATATATGAATTTCTATGATATATATTTATAATATTATATGTAAAAAGTTTAATGAAATATGACTCTATTATTCGAAATAAGTTTGTGTTGTTTTTAAACTTAATAATTGATTTTCTACTTGTAATTAGTTTTTAAAAGATGTTGCTTAAAGAAAAAATTTATTTTTAGATAGAAATTTTTTAAGAAATTACAAAATTAATAAAATCTCTCTATAAATTAATAATTATTAATTTATCGATAAATTAATACCTCTCTAAATTAATAAAATTTTCTGGTCCCAACATTATTAATTTATAGAGGTTTTACTGTATATTGAAACTTTGAAGGCACAAATTAACGAAAGTTTCGTTGGAGTTCCGATGTAAGGAATCCAACATCTCAGCCACTTGTCATCAATACAATAATAACACCTTGTTTCTCTCCAGGGTTGACACATCAGATTTTTCAGATGTTCTCAGCTTGACACATCAGTAAAAACCTTTATCCAATCAAATTATAACAATTAATACAGCTTATCATTTCCATCCAATAAAAATCTTCCATTGTAACACATCATTTTGGGCTTTTCAAATTATACATGCATGGCCCATCTTGGTCTTTCATTAGATTAATAATGAATTAATGATGTCTAAGTATACGATTTGTTTGGTAAAGTTAGAACATTAATTATCATGCCTCTAATATTTGTTTCACCAATTTGTAATTATATAAATGGATAAAAATTATAAACAGAGTTAAGAAAACAAAAAGGCAAAAACGAAGACCAAACCTCCGAAACCAAAAACAAAATGGACAATAGAGAATCTTTGAACTTAACAAGAAAAAGTAACGACTATAATATCTGGACTCCACACCAATTCACATGTGTAAGAAGAAAAAAAAAAAGCAACTTCGTCTGTTTTTTTTTTGAAATTGGAGAAGAATTACATTTTCAGAGTATTGATAATAACTAAAAGAAAAACACGAATCTGGAAGAATATAAACGGAAAATGGAACTTTACCTGAGAAAAACATGTTAGAAAATAAAAACAAACTATGCAGAAGAAAAACAAAACAAAGACATGGATCAGAGTTTTAAAACAACAACAAAAAAATCCCTAAGACATAAGATTAACTTTTCACAGCTTTTAAATAACAAACTTCAAGTTATTAAACGTTATTTTTCCTTTTCTTTTTGGTTTTTCCATTAATTTTTTTTTCAAGTTATGGGTTATATATTAAACAGACTTTTAAAATATTTTTAATGTCACTATTTTTCTAGAACAAAAGTTTTCATCTTTTTTGAATGATGGGTTGAGAAAAGTAACCTGAGAAGAGGAAGGAGAGAAGAAGAAGACTGGTTACCAACCTGAAGCCTTTTCCCATTCCAAGAAACACAACCCAAACTCTTACTCTATAAAAGCTTTGAATCTTAATCCTTTTGTCAACAAATATTTCTTATCAACTATATATAGACTATAGAGCAAGAGGATGAGAGAGAAGCTTTGTGTTTGGAACTTGAGTTTATGTAGTTGAAAAAGGAGGGAAGATTGCTTGAGAAATCAAGAGAGAGAGAGAAAAAGAAGTAATGATTTGTTTGGGATTTTTAGGTTTTTCAGGGCAATGTAATGAACGAATAGGCAAACACCAAAGACGTAACCGAAGTTACCGGAGCCACCGTGCAGTTCACCTGAAACATTTTTGGCTCAACGATGTTCTTTTTTTTTAAATCGTAGTTTTTAAAATTCAGCTTCTTAATAGCAATAGCTCTGTTTGAATACCTCCATCGTTTTGAATTCATCTTATATTTGCTTTGGATTTAAATTGAATAGCTCCATTTGTATTTTACTTTTTTTTTGTTGATTATGAGTTTATTATTTAGACTAAAAGAGACTAACTTTTGCCTGGTATTGGGATAAAAAAATTGAGAAATTATTGGTTGTTATATCATCTTATAAATAATCCAAGAAGACTTAATACTTTACATGGCAGTGGCACTTAAAACTATCTATACACTATACCCAACTTATTGGTTATATCTTGATTAATCCATGATAGTTTCTACATAATTAAGAAGCAAATTTTCAATGATAATGGAACATAACACAGACTATAACAAATAATGGAATAAGATTGATACTGTTTATCACTATTAGCTGCTTTACAGAGCTTCTGAAATTTCTATAAGAGGATAAACGGAGAATAAATGGAAGCAATGCAATCATCTGAAGAGGTGTTGACCTCATAACCCCAGTAAACGAATCTACTTCCTTTTCTCATCTCATGAATTTGACTTTCTGTCTTCTCTATGTTTATCGGAGATTACGAAACAGAGTTCACGCGTGAATGAGGCTAATCGAAACAGAACACAGTGATAATTGATGATTGCAGAGGGCTCTTCACTTGAGGACCTCTAGAGTTTGGTTTTTGATTGACTGAGAGTCGTCTAAGGAGGTGGCGCGTACGTAGAATTATTGCCGCATCGAATCCAAAAGGTGACGGTGAGGCAAAGGAAGAATAGGCTTCAGAATTTGTCATTGGTGGGAAAAAATGTTCACGCCTCTGGATGAATTATCAATTTAGCTTCGACAACCCCAACATCGAGAAAAGAAAAATTGTTAACAAAAAGTTTTGGTCGGTTTGGTCCGGAGCTTTGGTTTGTTCAGATGAAAATAAATTAATCTGAATTTAAATGATTAGTGTACTTGTTTCATTCAGTTTTTTAAAAAATGTTTATTCGGTTTGCATAATTAATATTGTACCCAAAATTAAACAAATTTTTAAAAATTTAGCCTGTAATTTCAATTTATTTTTCAATTATTTTAGTATTTTGCTTAACAAGTTTTGGTTTAGACAGATAAATGCGCTAGAGATCTTATAAGACTATATGAAAGTTAAGTAAAAAACATTCACCTCATGCATTATGTTCCCTGACACTATTTCTATTGATTCTTCTTGTTTAACATATAGATCATGACAAAGAACATTCAAACAAATACTCCGCAGCGTAGCGCGGGTTTCGTCCTAGTATACTATAATAGTCGATGCTTTTGTTCAAGGATTAAAGATTAGTATAATAATTAGTGACATAAAATGTTTTCTAATTGTGCCAACAGACAAATTAAAATATACTCTCCCATGAAGCCTACTAATTAAAATATTCATCATGGGTTTAATCCTCGGTTTATGGGATCACTTGTTAATAATAATAACAACTCTTTAGAATATTAGTATTCTTAAGAAATCTATATGGAGTATTAAATAACACACCACTATTATTGATGCATGCATGTCTTACAAGTAACAACCACGAATAAACTAATTGTCATTTTTGGGACTTTTTAGTTTTAAAATCAAGATCCGCATCCGTTTGCTATAACAGGTGAGTGTATAAAACGTGAAATTGTCACATTGTTCTCAATTTGAAAGATTTGAAAATTGAAAGGATAAGTTGAGTGTATAAAACGTGAGTTTCTGTGTTTTTCTCAAATGTTTATTCTCTTTGAGCGATAGCTTCTGCGCGGTAGTACTTCGCAATGCGTAATTTTAAAAATATGTATGCATATAAAAACACGTAAAGAACTCAAAGAATGCGGATATTGCCAAGAATACAGTTGCAAATATTGTCAAACAATATTATTAATTTATTATCAAAGGATTTGAAGGGCCCATTTGATATATGTTACATGTATTTTAAACAAATATATTTAAAATGCATGTTACATGCATATGTTAATTTTGGCTTTTCAAACTCGTTGATTATATCACTGTTCGAGAAGATTAGCTGCTATATTTTTTTTGTTATATACAAATTCTTTGAGTTGCTTTTATATGCATACATATTTCAAAAGTTACCGGTGTGTAGTACTACAGTGCACAATCTCTCGCTCAACGATTTAAAACTTTGTTTGCTCACCTTGTTGGTAGAGGCATCCAATAATTATTGATTAGACAGAAACTGAAGAAGCTTGTGAGAATTTAAGATTTTGTTTTGAAAGTTATCTAATTAAATTATTAAGGAGCGTATAATGAAATTTATGATTATATTCGATTACCCACTAAAAAGTTAGAAATGTAAGAAAATAATAGATGAATCTTTATAATCTATATTATTATTTTTATTAATTTTAGCAAAGTTTTACGAATCGATCCAAGTAGGTTTTTTATAGTAATTTAAATATCAAACATTTCATAGTAAAAAGAAGTCATACTAAATCACCCATCCTCTCTAAGCCTCTAATTGATCCCACTCGTAGAAGTAAGTCATTCTAAATCGTCTTATACATAATTCAAACTATCCAAGATAATCTGTTACTTTTATTTATAGAAAATTCAAAACCAATCCATTTTGAAAATGTTCGACCCGATTCGTTTTATTTTACTTACACTCGTTTTAAAATATACAAAACCCCTAGTATATAATAATAAGTAAAATATATATTAAAAACAAATAATATTATTAGAAAAACAAAGAATATTTTTAGAAAAACATATAAAAACAGAGAAAATAACTTATTTTGATATTCTTTTATATTATCAGTTTTTATTACTAATATTTTGTTTTGATTCAATATTATGGTTATTTTTTTGAAATATTACCATAGCCATTTTTTTCTAAACGTGTCCTAGGCCACCACACGTCTAAGCACGGCACTAACATAGATATATATAAATATAAATATAAATATATATATATATATCTATATCTATATATATATATATATATTATATATTAAAAATAGGAGACACAACGGAGTTTGTGACATATTTAGTTACTCAACTTAATAAAAAAGAGAGTATGATTTTCAACGTTACGTACGGAGGCTCCAACATTACTTGGAAACCAAGCAACTCGTTTTCAAATACCGTAGAGAAATCAATGGCGCCGCGCGCCGTTTGCTTCATACTTTGATTCTTAAACCACAAAGAAACCCTCATCTCTTTATCCAAGACCTAACAAACTTATATATACACACGTGCACACTTCAATCTTTCATCGAAAAATACAATAATCTTAAACTTTAAATCCTGCCAATAATAAAAAAAAAAAACACAAAATGGCATTGTTTCTAAGCTTTGTTCGGGTCTTTAGCATTGTTATACCAATCATTATGTCCCACTTTGGTCAGTTTGACGCAAGAACAAGTCTTAACGTTCTGAGTTTTGGCGCAAAACCAAATGGTGTGGTAGACTCAGTAAAAGCCTTTTCGGATGCATGGGATGCCGCATGTGGAGTGGTAGACTCAGTTGTAATTTACGTCCCGAGAGGAAGGTATTTGGTTAGTGGGGAGGTTCGGTTCGAAGGAGAAAGTTGCAGAAGCCATGAGATAACCCTAAGGATTGATGGGACTTTAATTGGTCCTCAAGACTACAAGTTGCTTGGGAAAAAAGAAAACTGGTTTAGTTTTAGTGGTGTTCACAATGTTACGGTTCTTGGAGGTTCTTTTGATGCTAAGGGATCAACCTTGTGGAGTTGCAAGGCCAATAATGGTTACAACTGCCCTGAAGGTGCAACGGTATGTGTTAAGTCTTGAATTTCCAATTTATGCATCTGCGTTTTTCTTGTCAAGAACATACATTATGCGGATTTAAGTTTATGCATGGACACCATTAGCACAACTACTAGGTTACATGTCCTAATAATTTATGCATTTGCGTTTGGTTGCAATTAAAAACAAAAATTGTAACTTAAGAAAATATATTTTTCTAAGGTTTTGTTAATAAATATTTTAATTTGGATCATATTTGTTTCGTAAAATATATGTTATGTATTACTTGGAAAACACCCTATCATAAATTATATTTATAATAAAAACGTAAATAAACAATCAAGATTTAACAAAGGTTATTAAATGCTTTTAAAAAAATATTTAAATTAAAAATATAAATTTTAATAAATTGCATGCAAAACTTCAAAACATCTTACATTTTGGAACGGAGGAAGTATTATATTTTACTTTGCAAAGAATATTCTATTATAAATGTATGAAACACACAAGAACACTAGCAATTAAACAATCAAAATTTAACATTGGTTATTATATAAAATGTAGACATTGAGATTCATGGACTCATACAACGTGAAGATCAAAGGAGTATTATCATTGAATAGCCAATTATTCCACATAGCAATAAACCGTTGCAGAAACATAAAGATTGAAGATGTCCGAATCATAGCACCAGATGAGAGTCCTAACACAGATGGCATTCACATTCAACTATCTACCGATATAGAAGTCCGAAATGCTTCCATCAAAACCGGAGACGATTGTATCTCGATCGGACCAGGTACAAAGAACCTTATGGTAGATGGGATCACTTGCGGTCCTGGACATGGGATTAGCATTGGGAGCTTAGCAAAGTCCACAGAGGAGCAAGGCGTGGAAAATGTGACTGTGAAGAGGGCTGTGTTTGTACGGACGGACAATGGATTTAGGATAAAGTCGTGGCCACGACATAGCAACGGGTTCGTGGAGAGGGTTCGGTTCTTAGGGGCTCTTATGGTTAATGTCTCATATCCTATCCTCATTGATCAGAACTATTGCCCTGGCGATTCTTCTTGCCCTTCTCAGGTCCGTTTCATATACCTTTATGTTGTTTCATTTTTTATGTTACTCTTACTTAAATAATTACTTTAAAATCTAACCAAATATTTGACTCAACTAAATATTTGTAAGAAATAATGAGTATGATTGGTATATCCTTTACCTCAACAATATACCACATATATATGATTGCTACCGATCACAAAAGCGAAAAAATTAGCGGTTACAAAAATTTAATTATATATGAAATTATAAATGTTCAGGAGTCGGGAATCAAAATAAACGATGTAATATACAGTGGAATAAAGGGAACGTCGGCCACAAAGGTTGCTATAAAGATGGATTGCAGTGAGCAAGTCCCATGCACTGGGATTCGAATGCAGGCAATTAATCTAAATTATTATGGTGAAGCAGCAGAGACTTCTTGCACAAATGTTTCTGGTAAGCAACTTGGTTTGGTTACACCTAGTGGATGTTTCTGAAATCTATACGTTTGTTCAGACCAAGATTTGTAGAATAAAACATGACATTGGTAAGTTGTACATAATATATATGTATATTAATTTATCAAAATTCATTATTATTATAGACTCTGTAACCATTGTAAATGATTATTTGTATAAAACATATGGTTGTATATATCTGCTAAGCTGTAATGAAATAAAAAAGTAACCCAATCGTTTTTACGCAAAGGAACCATTGAACATATTACAAACTTAGACATTCTTAAATTAAAGAAGAAAAAGAACAATAAAAATGTTTAGTAGTAGTACATCATAAGCAAAAGTTTGACAAAAAGAATCAACAATACAACATAGTAGTAGTGGTTAAGGAAAAGTTTGACAAAAGAAGCAAAGGACGAGTTGAAGTAATCAAATGTACTTGTCAATGAGTTCCATTACCTGCGCTTGTGTAACTCCGGCGACAGTAGCCTTTAGGTCTCCATCTTTGAAGACAAGAGCGGTTGGGATAACTAATATGCCGTAACGTTTTGCAAGAACTTTCTCTTCGTACTTGTCAACTGTGTACAACTTGAACTTATCCTTGTATTTCAAGTCCATGAACTGCAGTGCCTTTTCCACATTTAAACATCGGTAGCTGCACGCATCGTTTGTGAATACAACCATTACTAGGATTTTGGATTGGATCACAAGTGAATCCATTCCGGTTCGGAGATAGTGAGTACTACATACGGAAACCACTAAAACATTATAAATAAATGTAACGTAATATCAAAGATTCATTAAGGAAATAGAAATTTCTTTATATATACAGTAAAACCTTTATAAATTAATAATGTTGGGACCAAGAAATTTTATTAATTTAGAGAGGTATTAATTTATCGATAAATTAATAATTAATAATTTATATAGATATTTTACTAGTTTTGTAATTTCTTATAAAATTTCTATCTAAAAATAAATTCTTTTTCTTTATAAGCAATATCTTTTAAAACCAATTACAAGTAGAGAAGTAAATATTAAGTTTAAAAATCAACAGAAACTTTTTTCGAATAATAGAGTCATATTTCATTAAATATTTTACATATAATATTTTAAATATATATCATAGTAATTCATATATGACATATATAAATTTATATCATATATATATATATATATATATATATATATATATATATATATATATATATTAAGTTAAATATACATATATATTGGTAAGTTTATAAAATTATTAATTTATGATATAGATGAGACCATATGTTTATATAGGATTTTCAAAAAAATTATTATCTTATTAATTTATCGATTTATGTCATATTTTACACTACTCCCAACTCGGAACCGGAAGAATTTATTAATTTAGAGAGGTTATTAATTTATAGAGTATTAATTTATAGAGGTTTTACTGTATATAGAAATCGTAACTTTTTCACCATTCATTAAAGCTATTAAGCTAATCCTTTAACAACAATCTATATAAACCCAAATAAAACTTTCTTTGTTAAGAAATTTCAAAACAATTCATGGTCACATTACCTTCTCTCAAGTGATTTTTTCATAATTCATTTAATCTTTTTTTAATAGTAAAGCTGCTTTTTATTTTTACCGGGATCGCCCAAGTTCTCGTTAGACGAAGGTAGTGTTGGAATTGTGAATCCTAGATTAAACCCAGCAAGAAGAAAAGCGTCATGAGAAGAAGAAGATGAAGAAGAAAGAAGAAGAGAAGAAGGGTTGTGAATCACTCAATCTTGTAAGTTGGCCCATTACCACATAACAAAACAAGACCAACTCCCTTTAGTTGACTTCTAATTCTCTCTTTGACTTTACCTTCTTCTTCTCCGATCTCTTCTTTGTCGACTTCTTCCTCTCCTTAGTTCTTCTGCTTCTCTTCAATCACCTTCTTCTCATTCTTTTTATTTCTTCCTTTTGTAGAGACAATCAAAAGATCAATTCTCAACAAGAATAAGTTGTCGTGACCAAAGGAGGAAGAAGAGTCAACGAAACAGAGATAAAAGCAAAGTCAACATAAGAAAAGTGATGGGCTTTGTGTTTTATTGTAGTGGGCTGCAGATAAAACAGGCCCAAGTGAAGAAATGTTTTGTGTAGTTAGAGTATAACTAAGTGTTATGTTGTAAGTCTAGAGGAGTGATGTTAATTGTTGTTAGAGTCTCAATATATATATATATTCCTTTTTAAAAAAAATTTGTTAAAGGGTGTTCAAATTTTTTATTTTTTTTTAACTTATGATAAGGACAGATAGTCAATGCTAGTAGATATGTGGAGTCTCAGGTTTGTTGATCACGACACGTGAAGGTTGGGATAATTTGGTTAGAAACGAGGATGTGCATTAATAGTAGTGTGGCTACACACTAACACACAAGTAGTGAGGCTTGTGTAAGAGTACCTAAAACCTAGAAGTATGGTCTAGTGTAAGAGATGATTAGGTATAAGTGCAAGTGTGCAAGTGTGTACTAAGTAGTGAATCTAGACTTACAAATAGTTTGTGTCTTGTAAGGAATTCATGCAAGATTATTAACAATGTAGTTTCATTTGCTACTGTAAAAGGATGCTTCAATCCCACAAAATGGCCATACTTTCTCAATCGATTAATAATCACGAGAATGGAATTCACACCTTGAGATGCTGGTAAGCCCTCCACAAAATCTATACTCTTTACGAATTAAGATCTTTTACAAATATTGTTAATATCCAATATATAAAAAACCCAATGTTATTAGATCCAAAAATCTAAAAGACGTCGTTCAATGTTTGTTATTCATCTAGGTTAAGCTTCAGGGTTTTATATAAATTTGTTCACCTTGGTTATTTTACTTTCAGTTCTGCCACAAAATTTAGAAGACAAATATTTCAAATGGATCAATTGTATTTGATGCAGCGTAAGCTACACTCTTGATGGGCTTTATCCGGTGTTTGCTTGCCCATTAAAGTCGTTGTCACGTCAAAACGGAGCTCTTGATACCATGTCCTCTCCACGTTTCCGCCCCGCATCAGTATTCTTTAACTATTTTTTTGTGATTTTGATATCATCGGAAAAAAGAAAACCCGAATTCGATTAACCATCGACAATAGGTATGCTCATTTGATTTTGTACCAAATTTGTGATGTGGTTGTTGTTGTTGTTATCAATTCTCTAATTTTGTTTTTATGTTTATTGATCGAAAAGGAGATATCAAATTCAGTTAACCTTTAACAAAAGGAATGTTCATTCGATTTCATTTTAAGTTTTTAAATATGCTCATGTTCATGTTATCAATTCTCTGATAATCTAATCTCTCTCTATTTTTTTTACATCGAAGAAGAAATTACAAACATAACTAGCCAAAGGTATATGAATTCGATTTCATGTCAAGTTTTCCAATACTTGAATGCTATTCGTCTGCTCTTGTAATCAGTTTTCTGGTTATCTATATTTTTCATTATTTGTATGTTCTTTTGCAGTTTATTTGTATTGTTTTTTGTTTAGGGTTTAGATTCATGATTTCTTATATTACAAAAGTAAAAGAATGGGTTTGTTAGGAAACCTATTTAAATTTCATATGAAACTTTGTCAAACAATAATTTTTCTACATGAGAAACCTTAAAAACTAATTCTAATATTAAATGAGATGATGTATATATATACATCATCTCATTTAATATTAGAATTAGTTTTTAAGGTTTCTCAAAACGTGTCATCTGTACCATGGTTTTATTGCAGAATTCTTTGATTCAGAATAGAAATAAAGAAGCATATCTCTCAATTCGAATATTTGGCGTGAAATTAGTTTTCAAATGTCTTTCATGCTTTTTTTTCTTTTCGTTTTTGGATTTGATATTATAAATGTATTTTTGAATTTATATCAAGTGGTTGTTCTCTCAATTACTCTATATGAATTTTAGATTGGTTTCTTTGTATCAAAATTTTAGAAAAGCTTTGTATTTTAAAAAAATGCATATGACATTTGTATTACATAAAGAAGAGTTATTAAATGCGACTAAAGAATCCATGAAAACAATATTACGAATATGTTTCTTGTTTTAGTTTTTTTTAATATATTTATTAAAAAATTCAATTGTTTTCATCATTGAGTTTTATTTGACCATCTGTAAATTGTGTGTTTTGTTATTATTTTAGTTTTTAGATATTAATACTAATCATTGCTTGATAATCAGGTATACATATTCCATATACAAATCACAGCAAGAGGATTTAGGATTACGATATTGTGTACATTTAGATTATAAATATGTACTACACTCCGAATTACATTCCAAATATATTAGTAACTTTTAAGTTCAGATGATTGGTGAAATACAAATGTATTATTAAATGAATACAAAAGTGAATGAGGAAGTGCAACACTTAGCAAACTTTTTACTAAACATCAACAATTTAGAATATGTAGATAACAGAAGGTTAGTAATGTGCACTTATAATTTTGTTTTATAATATTGGATAAATTTTGTTGTATCCTTTGATAACCTTACCTCAACTACTATATGTTTTAAAACTCATTATAATATACTAAATGTTATATCAACAAAACTAATCAACATTGAAGACTCCCACATTAAAAAAAAAAAAAAAAACTAAAAAAACTTATTTACGTTATTTCATCTATATCTTTATTATTAGTACAACCAAAATCTAAACTAGTAACATGTAAATATATCATATAAAAAAAATACATCTATAAGAAGACCAGTCAGCAAATTTCTCAATTAATCATTTATGATAATGACTTATCTTAGGCCTGACAAAATATCCGGATACAAAAATTTGAACAAGAACCAAAGATCCGAACCGAATCAAATTGAATAAGGTAGTTCGGGTCAGTTTAAGATCCAGTCAAATACTCGAATGGATCTGCTAATATCCGAGAGCTAATCGAGTACCCGAATATACATGAAGCCCAACTAAACCCAATATCCCTCTAACCTATATTATCGGGTTTAATTAGATATTTTTGGTATTTTGGATAATTTAAGTACATCTGAGTACACATTAACCAATTTGAACCCTACCTGAAAATTAAATTTCAAGTATTTTTTTTCCTATTCTATCTTTCTTATTCGATTAAATACATGTTTTTTTGGGTATTATGGTATTTTGGGTAATTTAGGTAGATTTGGGTAAATAGTACTCAAACCAAATAATATCCCAAAAATATCAGATTTAGCTGGTTCTCCAATAAGCTATCCAAACCGACTTGAATACAAAGCGTACTAGAACAAACCTAAACCAAAGTTTTAAAATATCTGAATGGTACATCAACTAGTATAAAATATTTGAAACCCAAAATACTTGATCCAAAACTGAAACGAGTGACCATATGCCTTGGCCTAAATTATCTATCTGAAAAAATATATTTTCCTACGTCGACTTTGTTCTCACGCTTAACTACGATTCAGTTTTTGCAAGGATGTAGATCATCACATTATCCTTGATTCAACCAAACATAGTCTTTGATTTGATAATATAACTACATAATATATTTACTAAAAATATGTTACCTTTTAAAGTACTATTAATTTTTTTTTTAATATTCATATCCTTTTTATATTTTCTCCTTACGATTTCTTTTCCATCATCTCTAATTTTTTTTTTGTATGAATTTTTTTTTTTTCATGTTTATTTTAATAGTTGGTAGTTTACTTTCTCAGATTCAAGATTACTCAAAATAAAAATAAAAAATTAATGTGAAAGAAGGGAGAGAAAAATAAGTTTTTTAAGGTGCTTACTTTTATTCATGAAAACAGTGCAAAACAAATCATATATATGAAAGTTGGCCAACTCTATTCATATGAGTGCCACATCATCACTCCAACATCTACCACGTGTCGATTAATTAATGTAGAGCTATTATAAGTTATCTAAATTTTGTTGTACCAATACTAATTTTATTTTTATTATATGTTTTTCCAATAAAATTATTTTATGATTATTTCATACTCGTTTGTGATTTCTTTCCTAATGTTTTGTAGTTTTAATTTAAAATATGAAGTAGATATTAATATTTTGAGTTACCTATTAGTTTGAGTAGGTTATTCTCATTAATATCTATCTAAAATAATATTACCGAGGGTGAGAAGTACATTAGAGGAGATCCATCATTAAATTCTTGAGGTTTATATAATCCCAATGTTATACTATCTATAAATTTGGTTTGCGACACAAATTATTTCAAAATTGTTTGAAAGATAAATTGGTTAGATTTTTGAGAAGATTGGTAGAAAAAGTACTTTTACAATAAAACTAGTTGATGATTATATGACTGAATGATTAGAAAATTAAGAATTATAATTATTAAATCATAATATTAAATCAAACAAGACAAAAAATCCGATAAACACACTAGGTATCGCGGGTGATAACCTAAAAGTCTTTGAAAGCGAATGAGATGTAGTGACTTAGAGAAAATAATAGAGAAATGTTTATATAGAGAGATAGGAAAAAGATAGTTAGAGAGAAACATATCTAATTAATGGAAGTGCAAAAAGGCAAAACAAATAAAAATAAAAATAAAAAATAGAACAAAACTATCCACATGATATTTCCATTAACTAATAAACTTTTGACAAATATATTTTGTATTTATGGCTTTCGCTTTCTCGACTTTATGTGGATAGTTCTTTCTCATTTTCTATTTTTGTTTTTGTTTTCTCCCCTCTGCATTTCCATTAGTTAGATAGGTTCTTCGACTTCATGTGGATAGTTTTCCTCCATTTTTTTTATATTTTGTCCTTCTACATTTTTATTAACCAAATAAAATTTTGGCAGGTGCATGAAATCGAAATAAAACAAAAAATAAAATAAAATTAGACAAGCATTTGAAACACATTTTTTAAATAAAATAATGAAGGACAAACGAGAGGGATCATAAATTCATAAAGATATATAGATGGAGATAGATAATTCAATGTCTTAATGATTAGTATAAAGCCTAAGCATTAGACGAATCAACGAGTCTTACAACAAGCTGCTGGCTCGAGCCTTCATTGACGAAATAGTCCCCAAAAGTTGTATCATTGTGGATCAACATCTTCCCTCCGAAATAAATCCTCTGTTCTTCAATTGAGATTTCCTCTTTGGTTTCAAAAAGAGATTTCAAGGTCTTATCGTCTGTGACATTCATATTCACGGTTTTGCCTTCCACACCCTTCACGAAGATTTACATGACCAAGAAAACAATAATCAAATATCATGTATGTCAAAACACATAAGCTAAGAAAGTAAGATAAAAATTAAGATATATATATGTTTTACGTATTGAGAAATTGAAGAACATTTGCAAGAGAATTTAGGAAGTTTTTGAATAAATAGTCTTTGAAAGAGAATGAGAAGTAGTAAGTTAGAGAGAAGAAGTGCGAAATGTTTATATAGAGAGCTAGAGTAAAGATAGTTACAGATGAGCATTTCTAATTGATTGAAATGCAGAAGGGTAAAAAAATAAAAATGATATATATGAAAGTTGGCCAATTTTATCTATATGAGGGACACATCATTACTCCGTAAACTGCTATGTGTCATCATCATTAATATTAAATTATTTTACTAAATTTATTAAATTATTCATTCAATTCTTTAAAGATTTAAGAGATTACAAGTTTGAGATAGAATGTTAAAGATACTTTTACATTTTCTTTGTTAAAGCACCAACGATAGTTCTTCACATTACATGCTTATGTTAAATTATATTTTTTGTGGTTCTTTATTAAAATGAAGAAAAATATTGGTCGGAGCTTGATTGTTAAGTACAAAAAGTGATGGAAAGAATTAGAAAATTTGCCATATAACCAAAGTAAGCTATACAAGTTTATCACCTTGATAATACTCATATCTTGTACTTTTAAAGTGTAAGAAATAAAAGAGTTTCTAAATTTCCATCATTTCAAAGCTATAAGCATAAAACAAAACAAAACAATTCATATAAAAAAATTAACTAAAAAAACTTAAATTATTTATTTCACATTATATAAATAATATAATTGATAGTATTTAATATAAAATTATGTATATATATATATATATATAATAGCTATAAAGTTTGTAAACACAAATACAATACACACGTATTCACCTATTTAGTACTAAATCATAGTATTTTTTTTATTTGACAAAAATCATAGTATTTATGAATACATTGTTGAATTCTTTAATAATCTTTTGAAGGCATTCTAATTTTTTTTTTATCTTTTTTGGACGTATTAAGTTTCATGGACGTCCAACTCAAAACAAGCTGACAATGAGTGGGTTGGCCCAGATCCTTTATATACCACTTAAATCGCTTTATCGATTTCCAATGTGGGATGTTTCTCCACACTGTCCTCGAGATAATTACTCTTTTAACCATTAATCTCGATAGAATCCATCACATCCACTAGAGATAATGTTCATCTAGTTATCTTTTGAGATACCAATTAGTGTGGGTGATCATACCATTTTTCTGGGTCGGATGAGGTATTGTGTGTTCGTGTTCTGATACCATATTAAGTTTTATGAGTTTCGAATTCAAAATCAATTGATTGAAAGTAACAAATTAAAGGGTGAGATCTTATTATTTATTCGCTGATTGATATCCTACTCTTAAATTTATTATTTCAACATTTACATTTATCATGATGTAGCATCATTATTGATGTTCACTTTGTCAATGATTTATCGTCACTTCATCTTTATCGTTACTTCATCTTTCCATATAACTCTGCAACAATCCGTTAAATTTTTCATCGAACTGTTGATTCACAAGCTTGACGTACCATGAACCTCTCCACCAAAATTCAGGTCAATCGGATAAGATTTAGACCTCCAAACGCTGTCCTAAAGAAGCCATTCCGGACTACCTCTTAAGATTTATGGGTTTTCAACAGATTCTGCAATTACTTGTCCAAGAATCAACACACAACTTTCAGAACCGACGTTAGCTCTGGTGTCGACAAGCCTCCAAAGTTGCCTTCGCTACACTCTTTTATTTCCTTCATCTTCTTCCTATTTGAACAGATTGTAGCCGATGCAAAGATGAATAAGTCATCAATTGGTTAAAGTTTAGGTAAAAAAAATATAAAACACTTTTTTAAAAAAAAGTAAAGCTCATTCATATATCAATAAGAAAATTCAAATAGGGATAAGAAAAAGCTAAATATTTGGAAATACGTATGAAAAATATAATTGGAAACAAAATAATAGAAATATAAAAAAGCGTAATTTTTTATTTTGTTTTCATGGGTCATCTAATTTCGTTTACCATTGGGTTGTAAAAATTTTAAATTAAAAACCCACATATATGCGGATCCTAATCATATATATGAAAGTTGGCCAACTCTCTTCATTCTTCTGCCACATAAGCAGTAGAAAAAGTGCCATGTGTCATATCAACATATTATATTTATGATTTAATTTAATTTAATTAATAATTTAAATCATGTATAATTCTTGTTTATATGAAAATTTACATGTTTTAACTTATTAATTAAGTAATTTTAATTTAATTAGCTATAAAAGTATATCAAACTCATATATAATTAACTTATTTAAATTTAGCTGAATAAATTGTATAAATTTACGCATAAAATCAATGCAAGTTTAATTAAAGGTTTTGATTTTATTAAAGTATACATATTAAATAATATGATATTAAAATGTATTTCATGTTTTCATATACTATAATATATATATATACTAGATATGGACCCGTGCCTTGCATGGGTTGCCAGTCGAAATTATCATTCTTAATATTTTTATTTTATTTTTGTAAGCTTAACTAAAATTCTATAAATATATATATATATTTTAGAAAATGCAGCATAATTATTTCTAAATATAGATTTATTAGCATAATGCGCAATATAAAATATTATTTGTAGTTATGTTATACTAATTATTAAATCATCTAATATAAATGTTGGTTTATTTATAAAATTATATAATTTTTTGTTTATTATAAGTTATGAAGTCATAAATGTTCATATGTTGTATTATTGAATTTTAATAAGTTATTTACATCCATCGGAAGAGTGTGTTACATCTTATAATTTCAATGTGGGCAAGATGGAAACAAAACTATGACAATAAAAAAAAAGATAAAATTATATAGTTACGTAAACATATGAACGATATATGTATAATATGTAAACATATAGTATGAGTTACGTAAATATAGATTTTTTTTAGAAAAGTTTGACGTCATAATAAAAGTGTGACACTAAAAGAAGAGAACATATGAGACCGTTTATATCCATGTCATGTAGCTTTACTTGGTAATATGAAATATCCTCAACAGAAAGAAAAAAACCTTATAAGGAATTAGAGAATATACACTCACTACAAGAAAACACGTCATTTGCGACCCCCATATTGGTTGCAAAACGGTCGCGAAATAGGGTTTTGCAACTGAAAAGCGACTATTTCCAGTAGTCGCAAAAAAACGGTCGCAAAATTTCTGTGTCTCATTATAGTCGCTAAATTGCGACTATTTGGCAACTATAAATATATCGTCGCAAATTAACGACTAATCTGTGACAGGTGAATATCGTTGCAAATGTGTGACTAAAGAGCAACGAACAGACGTTAGCGACTCATCTGCGACTGTAATAACCTTACATATTTGGATCAATTTGCGCCTTGTTTGCGACCGTTTAGAGTTCTTCGATCAAATACTTAGTCGCACTTTAGTCGCAAAATGTGTATGTTTTAGTAACAGTGTAGTCGCAAAAGAGTTGCACATGGTGCGACTATTTTAGGACTCATTAATTATGGTGACAAAATAGTCCTAAATTAGTAACCATTTTGATACGAGATTTGGAGTTATTTGTAAATTTGTTTAGTCACAGTTTGGTCACATTTGTTAATTCTTCTGGTCACAAATTAGTCCGAATTTCTGAAACTTTTTGGTCACAAAATAGTTACATCTTATTAGTCTGAAACCTGTCCATTTCAAAAGCAAATGCATTCAAAAACCATCCGAATATTAATCAAGTACCATTCCAAACCATTCAAAAACAATCCTAATCAAAGCATAACATAAATAAGTTCACATACACAGAGAAAAGGAAACTAAAATCAAGTTTACTGATTTGAGGCGGTGGATAGAGGAGAGGTTGGTGTGGTTCCAGTGGTGTGTCCTGCTGGTTGGACTGCAGCTCCTGTGGTGGCTGGAAGGGTGGTTGTTGTAGTGGTGGGTGGTATTAGCACTTCTGGTTCAAGGAGTGGAGAGGTTGACATAAAAGCTGCCAAGTCTGGATCTTTGTCTTTCATGAAAAGGATGAGCTTCTCCAAGCTTGCGATCCGAGCTTGAGACTTCCGGTGCTCCTCATCACGTCTTGCATTCTCAGCATCCTGATTAGAGATCTTGCGCCGCAGCTGCTCTTGAAGCTCAACAACTGTCACTGTAGAAGAAGAGCTTGCATAACTCTCCTTCCTTTTTCCCTTGTGTAGGGTCTCCACCAGTGATCCAAGGCCATAAGGGTTGCCTTGGTCATCTGTATGAGTACACTTCAAAAAAAGACAAACATTCAGTGAAATCAGACAAGAAGGATCCAGAATGTAGCAAAGAAGTCTGACAAAGACAATCCACAAAGCAAATCAGACAAAGACAAATAAGAATCATCATTGATATTAAAGTAACAATGCTCAGCAGACAAGACTATCATACTCCAAGCAAAAAAATACAATCATATAATCCAAGCAAACTAAAGACAGAAATGACTTACCTTAAGGAAGATATCATTCATTTCATCAATGCTGAGTTCTCTAGGATGCATTGAATGTTCAGAGGAAATCTCTGAAGCATCCTGAACATCCTCTTCCAGTTCAGCCAATCTCTCTTCAACTGTCTTCTTATATGCCTCAGCCACTTGTTCAGACTTTTGATCAACAAAAGAGCCATCAGCTCTAGTATGCGTTCTCATAAACACTTCACCTAATGAAACTGGACGCCCCAACTCTTCCTCCTGAAATGAAAGTCAAAAAGAATATCATGTGTAGAAATTATAGAAATTATGTAAAAGTAAAGTATTTGGAGCGATGAAACAACTTACCATCTCTTGATGAACTTGAATAAATGATTTCTGACCGGCTAAGTGTTTGTGCACTCCAAGTCCGCCACGATCAGAATTTCTGCATTGTGAAGCATTCTCACTCCTCTCTATAGCATCAGCGGTCTTCCAAAAGTTCTGCATCTCAGTCCAAAGTGTAAATCTAATCCAAGTTGGTTGTACACCTTTCGTTCTCACTTGACTGACAATGCCTTTCATCCGTTTCTGCGCTATAACCAAGAATCCTTGTTTAACAAGGCCAGTAATCCCAGTATCCCAATTAAACTCCCGCTACAAAACACAAAATAGTAAGTTAGTAACATACTATATATACTACAATAAGAGAGAATGAAAGCTATATATATTCATTACCGCAAAAGTTCTGAAATATCTCTCTTGTATGTTGATTGGAGTAACCTTCCAGCTGTAGTAAGGCCCATCAAACTTCCTCCTAAATATTCTAGAAATTGCTCGAGACAGCACCCCCTTTTGCCGGTTAAACCTGTTACAACAAGAGGCTATTAGTCTATATAAAGCAGATTTTATATAGAGCAAACAACAAACAGAGAATGAGCATGAATGTTTAGGATGTTATAGCAAAGATTACAACAACGATTACAAGCTAATATATGCAAATGTCAGACCAATAATATGCAAATGTCAGACCAAAGCAATAACATGTATCTTTTTGAAACTTTTAGCAAATGATAGATCAAACCCTAGTCAAATGATAAATGTCAGACCAAAACTTTTAGCAATACCAAACATCACACATCAAACAAAACAAACAGAGGGACAAAAGTGTTAATACCAGAATGTTTCAACGTTTGGGATTGGGTGTACAGACAATCGAGGAAGATGTTCTCGGCCTGGAAGAGCTAGCAAACGATCCAGCATATCTTGGTAGTCTTCCCCAGGATTAGGGTTTTCTTCGTCATCTTCTTGTCCTACATCATCGATCTCTTCCTCTTCAAGGTCTTCGTTTTCAGGTAGCACTTGGTGATTCGCATCATGTTCCGGTAGAGGCTGGGTTTGAGGAGACGGTGGCTGATGCTGCGGCTGAGGAGGAGGAGTCTGCCTAGGAGGAGGATTCTGTCTACTAGAATTAAGTGAAGGACGACTCACTTGAGATTGAGTCGCAGACTGACTTGCCAAGGATGGGTTCGACGCGTTTGAAGATGTTCCGACTCCACTCGTAGTGACTGGTGGTCTGTGACCAACGAAGGTTCGGACTCGACCTCGAGAGGCTACTGGTCTGCTGGTCTCGCCTCCTCCTACAGCTTCTTGTGGTAGCGCCTGGCCACCTCCGGCGGCTACTCGTCTGGTGGTTGCGCCACCTCCGGCGGCTTCTTGTCTGCTGGTTTGGCCACCTCCGGCGGCTTCTTGTCTGCTGGTTTGGCCACCTCCGGCGGCCACTCTTCTGGTGGTAGCGCCACCTCCGCGACCTCGAGAGGATTTACCTTTAGGCGGCATAAGAAGATTTGAGATTTGAGATGTTGAGATTCGAGAGCTTTTAGAGAGGATTCGAGAGGATTGGAAGAGATTTGAGAGAGAATCGGGAAAAACTGAGAGAGTTTTGTGTGAGAATCGATTGAGAGAGAGAGGGGACGATTGAGAGATTGAGAGAGAAACCCTAAATCGATTTGGGGATTTTGGTGGAAATGAGGGTTCGTTTAAGTTTTACCTAATTAATTAAGAGTACCAGTCGCTCTTTAGTCGCAAAATGGTACCAAAGTAAAAAAATTGGGGGGAATCTATGCCGCCAAAACACTTAGCGAAAATCTTAGAAATTTCACATTTAGTACCTAAATAGTCGCAATAATGGTCGGCAAATAGTTGCAAACATGGTCACAATATAGTCGCTTAATGGTAAACAGTTCCAACATAGTGGCAACTTTGCGACCAGATTGTGACTGTAATCTATAGTCACAACGCAAAAGGAGAGGTATACACATTTAGTACCAAAATAGTCGCAACTATGGTCGGTAAATAGTTGCAACAATTGTCGCAAAATAGTCGCAAACAGGCAAATCGTTCCAAAATGGTGGCAAATTTGCGACGGTTGTGTGACTGTGATCTATTAGTCACAAGGCAAAATTTTGAAATCTACACATTTCGATCCAAAATGGTGACATATATCACTCTATAACACTCATATTAGGGTTATAGAGGACATATATTTGTTTAAGGTTACAAAACTTTGCAAAACTCAAGTAATGTAGAGTTTTTACTAAATCCCTAAACATTACTCATATGAGTAATGTAATATCATAAAGAGATTTGTTTGTTTTTGATATTTTGTTTCTAAACATCATTATTTATGACTTTGGTTAAGATTTTATTGATGAATAATATCAAATAAGTGTAGAAATGTTTAACTTTATATGTAAGCAAATTTAAAATGTGAAAAGTGAGAAAACAAAAATCGAGAGTTGGCAAATAGTCGCATATGGGTCGCAATCTCAGGTGCTAGTTGCAAAACAGTCGCAAAACCTTCAGGTGCTAGTCGCAAATGACCGACTAGTTAGCGACTAACAGAAAATTGGTGGAGAATAAACGTTTCAATATACGTTTGTCGCAAAACGGTCGCAAATTTGCGACTGATTTGCGACGTATTTTAAAGGAAAGACAAATGGGAAAACGACGTCGTTTAGTCATCTCATTTAGTCTTCTTCTTCTTCAACCCTTCGACATAAAATCGAATTGGGGATTTTGGAAAAGCTAGGGTTCTAAAGATCCCAATTTCTGCTGAGCTTCATAAGTGTTGATCCCGATGTCTTCATCAGCTTCTTCAGGTCAATAATCGAGAATGTAAGGTGTTAAATTCATTTTCTGTAGATTTTGATAGTTACTTAATTTCTTGCGGATTGGTGAAGGAGTGAGCGATAGGTTCTCTGTGAGAGGAAGAGGGATCCCAAGACAATGTAAATGTGGTCAATTCTCTGTGATTAAGACTTCAAACACTTTGAAAAATCCGGGGAGACTCTTTCATTGTTGTCCTTACGGATCAGAGGAGGTAATGTTTTCTTAAGTTATAGAATCTTAAGGTACACAAAGCTTCTCTTGATTTGAATTTGCGTTTAGCTTTCGATCTTGCTTCAAGACATTGGTGAGGTAATGTTTTCTTAAGTTATAGAATCTTAAGGTACACAAAGCTTCTCTTGATTTGAATTTTCGTTTAGCTTTTGATCTTGCTTCGAGACATTGGTTTATCTCTCACCTTTCGTAATTTGTCTACGTTGATCTTAGTTTCACATTCTCTAGCTGCTTAGGTTTTGTTGTACGTTGTAAAAATGTGATCTTTTTGGTTATGATATGCTCTCAAGTTGTATGAACATATGCAAATTGTCCTCATGAGTGTATTTTTGTTGCAGAATAAGCATCATTTGTTTAGGTGGACCGACATATCCATGGTCGAAGAGATGGAAATGGTTGAAAGTGTGGTTGAGAAGATAGAAGGAGATGTGGGAAGCTTAGCAAAAGGATTACATGAGCTTGAAGCTATCAAAGAAAGGGCAGAAAGATGTGAGAAAGAGATTGTATATCTCAAAGATGTCGTCAGTTTGTGTGAGAAAGAGGTACAAGAGTTACGAAGCTTCAAAAATATGGTTGTGTGTGGTGGTTTGGTCATGGCTATGGTGTACTATGTCTTCTTTGCATAAGAATTCTAGTTTGTGTAATGTTGTAATGTAATATTGTTTATGAGACTTTAAGCAACCCCAACTTGAACTTGTAATATTTATGAGTATTTGCATAAGAATTCTAGTTTGTGTAATGTTGTCTTGTAGTGTTTTCATCAATTGAATTTGGTTTTAAAATGGATCTGTAGATGTCATTGGTTAGGACATTTTAACGAACACTTGGTGTGCATGAATCTTATTACTAAGTTCAACCAAACACTTAGCAAAAATCTTAGAAATTTCACAATTAGTACCAAAATGGTCGCAAAATTGGTCGGTCAATAGTTGCAATATTCGTCGCAAAGTAGTCGCAAAATGAACAATGGTTACAAAATGGTGGCACTTTTGCGATTGTTATCTATTTAAATTATACACATGTTACAATATCTTACAAAACACATCTTTAAACTTCATTCATCTTCAAATTCTTCATCTTCATCTTCTGATGTGGACAAGTTACAAAGAAATTCGTCTTCTGGTTCAGCATCTTCGATATCAAAATCGATATGTTCATCCTGATGATTTCCGTCTACTAAGGTGTCGACGATGACTTCTTCAACTATGGTAGGAGTTGCATCATCAACTGTTTGTTGCAATATAACCAAGTCTGTATCGCTAAACTTCCCTTGGATGACATTCCGGGGATTCACTTTGCAAACTGTTTGCCACGATTTGCGAGGTCTTTTTGTGTACGGATATGAAAGATAGCACACTTGATCAGCTTGAGACCCTGAATTAATTATAAAAATACATTATTATATATATATATATATATATATATATATAAAATAAATTAATTATATAGAAACACGTATAAGCAAATACAATTACCTAAAATAAATGGTTCATATTTTCGGTATTTCTGAGATGGTTGCACGTCTAAAATACCTCCATTTCCAATACGAACTCCTTTGCCAACCGTTGGGTCATACCATTCACAGTAGAAAAGTGTGATCTTTAAGTTAACAAATCCTGGATACTGGAGCTCAATTATATTTTCCACGGTCCCAAAAAAATCATCTTCCTCAGCCACATCAGAATAATTTTGTCCTCGTACACATACCCCATAATTCATTGTTTTTTTGGTGCGACCGTGAGTTTTCGTGTGAAACATATACCCTCTTGTAAAATACATGGGCCACGACGTGACTTTGTTTTCTGGACCTTCGACTATATCATGAACCCATGGAGGAAAAGTTTCTTGACTTTTCATTGCAAGCACCTATATATATAAAAGTTTATTAAACATATTCAGAAAAATGATATTGAATTTGTATAATCGGAGATATATGATATTATATGTATACTTACATATTGGCGAATCCACATAGGAAAATCTTCATCTCTTTTCAATAAGACCTCATCGTCAGAAAGTTCTGGAGAATCATACCGGATTTGTGCTTCCAACACACTGTTTTACAAACATGTTAATTATTAATTTAGTTAATTCAAAACTAATTAATTCAAAACTACTAAACCAATATAGCTATACCTCTCAAGCGGACGAAAGTAGTCACAATTACGCAACACATATGCATGAGCACATTTATAATCTATCTCGGTTAACCAAAATTCACTGCTTTTGCCACTCGGACGACCAACTTGAGTGAATATATCCGGAACCGGTATAGGATATACTGGAACATCACCTGCATCATACCGGCTTGACCTAAAAAATGTATGTATGAGTATAATTAAAAACAAATTATAAGTATAGTATATGTATGTAATATATACCTTCTTCTAATAGCGGTCGAAATGTGCGAAGCAAAGTAGTGTTCTGAGAAGTAAGATATCTCATCATTCATGTACGATTGAACGATTGAACCCGCTGGATATCTTTTGTTCTTCGCCTTGCTTTTCAAACGTTTAAAAAACCGTTCAAAAGGGTACATCCACCTATATTGAACTGGACCGCCAAGCTCTGCTTCATCTGGTAGGTGTACAGGTAGGTGCTCCATCACATCAAAAAAAGAAGGTGGGAAGATCTTTTCCAAATTGCACAGGATCATGACAATATTCTCCTTCAAATTTTGGACGCGGCTTAGCTCCAATGATCGAGTACTTAAGTCACGGAAAAATGCTCCAAGCCCTACAATATAAAAACAAAAGTTAATAATTATTTAACTATATTATTTAACTATATATATTATTTGACCAAATTTACCTGATAATGCAAGATGCACATTACGCGGTAGGAGTTCTGCAAACACGAACGGTAGCAATCGTTCCATGAAAACATGGCTGTCGTGACTTTTCATTCCCGAAAACTTGCCGGCATTGATATCTGCACAACTAGCTAAATCCGCAACATAGCCATCTGGAAATTTGACCTCTGATTTGACCCATTCTAGGAGGCTTTTTTTGGCTTTTGCACTTAATCTCCAAATAGGAAATGGTGCTTTCCCTTGATCATCAACATGCAATTCTGGCCGGTCACAAAATCTTGATACATCTATTCTTGACCTCACAGTATCTTTTGATTTGTCTTTGACATTCATTACAGTGTACATGATGTTGTCGAGAACATTCTTCTCAATATGCATCACATCAAGATTGTGGCGTAGGTTTAGATCGACCCAGTATGGAAGTTGCCAAAGAATGCTTTCTTTGTGCCAATTATGCCATTGTCCATAGCCATCTACTTTCTTTTCATGCCCATTTCCTCCGCAATCAGATGTCATAGGCGGCTCAGCAGTCCTTATACGCTCATATAATACCTGTTCACCAGTCAAAGATTGTGGTGGGTATTCCTTCACTCCCTTACCCTTTAGAAAGTGGGTTTTATCCTTCCGTAACGAATGATTTACAGGAAGAAATCTTCTGTGGCAATCAAACCAACAAGTCTTCCTACCACCTGGCAACCAAAATGCATTTGTATCCTCCATACAAATTGGACACGATAATCGACCATGAGTAGTCCATCCCGACAACATGCCATATGCTGGGAAATCGCTAATAGTCCACAAAAGAACCGCTTTGAGGTTGAAGTTTTGATCTAAGGACACATCATATGCCTCAACTCCATTATGCCACAAGTCTTGTAACTCGTCGATTAATGGTTGAAGGAAAACATCAAGACTGGCTCGTGGATGATTTGGTCCCGAATTCAAAATCGTCAAAAACAAATACTCACTTTTCATGCACATATCAGGAGGCAAGTTGTATGGCGTCAAGATCACTGGCCACAACGAATGATTTTTGGACATCCCAAATGGATTGAACCCGTCTGTACATAATCCAAGATAAACGTTTCGCGGTTCTTCGGCAAAAGAAGGATGCAATTGCTGGAAATTCTTCCACTCAGCCGCATCTGATGGATGACACATTAATCCTTCTTCCGATTCGTGCTCAGCATGCCATCTCATCGAAGCTGCAGTCTTCTCAGATTGGTACATTCTCTTCAATCTGTCCCCAATCGGTAAATACCACATCTTACTAAATGGTATTCTTGTTCTTCCTTCACTCTCCTTATATCTTGGTTTTCCGCAGAACTTGCAATTCCCCAACTTCGCATCTTCTTTCCAAAACAACATACAATTATCTATACATACATCATATGTATGGTACGGTAATCCTAGCTTTCGCATCAAAGTCTCTGTCTCGTAGTAGGAACCGGTCGCCTGGTTACCCTCTGGTAAATATTCTGTAAACAATTCTGCCCATCCGTCCATGCAACTTTCTGATAAATTGTAGTCCACCTTATTGTTCATGAACCGAGCTGCCAACGACAACTGCGATTGACCTTCCCGATATCCATCGTAAAGTGGAGTGTTTGCGGCAGCTAGCATGTCGTAAAATCGTTTTGCTTCTTGGGTGGGTTCTTCATGAACATGATCGTTTCCACTTTCATGTTCATGATACTCGTTATACGGTACAGAACCGTGAAATGCATCATTAACCATTCCAGCAAATATATTTTCCCCATGAAAGCCGATTGGTTCATTGACATTACTAGTATAATCGGTATTATCAGCATAGTTACTAGTATAATCGGTATTATCAGCATAGTTACTAGTACCCTCCCCAACAACATTATAATCTTCTCCATGCTCATACCATACATAGTAATTCGGCATAAATCCTCTACTAAGCAAATGACTTGATACCGTAACAGCTTTCACAGATTTCGAATTTTGACATACTACACAAGGACATAAAAACCGACCTTTTCTGTCTTCAACATGGCTTGCATAACTGATGAACGCTTCCACACCCGCCAAATAGTCCGCCGCAATGTGATTTGTGTATGGATCGATTCGGTTGTACATCCATTCTCGTGAAGGATTATTCCACATCGTTTCTTTTTTTGTTTCTCTCTTTTTTTTTCTTCTCTTTTTTTTTTCTTTTTCCTCTCTTTTTTTTTTCCTCTTTTTCTTTCTCTTTCGTTTTTTTTTTGGACTTGTAAATGGGAATGGAAGAGTGGGATGGAGAAATGAAATGAGTGAGGGGTGGTATATATAGGCTTAAATTTGTGACTATTTTGCAACCATTTTCACGTAGTCACAAAAAATCGGTACACCTACCTCTTCTGCATTTTCAACGTGTTTTCTACCTGCTTTTTCCAACTAATTTGCAACTAACGCGTAACTATAATAAGTGGTCGTTACATCGTCGCTCTTTTGGGACTCAATTGCGACTACTACTTCTGACCAAATAATTAGTCGCACATCAGTTGCAAGTTTGCGACTGAATTGTGACCAAAATATTTTAGTCTGTCATCGGTCGCAAAAACGTCGCTACTGGACGACTAATCACCGACTGTTTTGTTTAGTCGCTAAGTTGCGACTAATTTACGTCCATATTTGTTTTCGTCAGTAAATAGTCGCAAAAACGTCGGTAAATAGTCGCAGCAATTTGCGACCATATATTTAGTCGCAAAAGTTAGTTGCAAAACGCAGGTTTTCTTGTAGTGACTAAATAACTTAAGACTAATAAAAATTAAGAAAAAATATAAGACTAAACATTATCTATTTGCTATATGACTTTTGTCATTTTAGGCCCATATTACCAATTTCTTCGTTTTTTATTCTTTCTAATTAATGTAAAGAATAAAAAACGAAGAAAAAATTAATGTAATAAAAAATTCTTTATTAATTCTTCATTTTAGGCCCATATACATTAATTCTTTCTAATTCTTTCTAATTAAAGTAAAGAAATCTATGTATTTTTCTTTAGATTTCTCTTATTTTTACTCGAACTCCTCTTTCTTCCTCATTCTCTCCCTCTCGTCGGATTTCTTCACCACCATATCTTTATTTTATTTTTTTCCCTATCTTAATTTCTCGCAATCGTCGGACATCACTACCGAGTCTCACTACTCTGACCCACCACCACAACTGAATCTCACTACTATCACAATCACCACCACCATCAATACTGAATCTCGCTAATTCCGACTCACCACCTTTATCAATATTTACCGCCGCCACCACCACCAAACTTGAACCACCATCATCAACACCAACACCACTGTTACCGCCTCTTATCCTCTTTTCCCAATTTCTCTTATTATACCACCTTCTTTATCTCCTCCAACATTAGACCAAGCTTCTCCAACAATAACTCTAATTTATGTCTATCGCCGTTCGTAATTATTAATTTGCCTCAATTGCCAAATATTTATTAGATCTGAAAATCACAGGCTATTTTTAGAGAAACATCGTGATTCGAAATATTTTTTTATAATTGATATGATATAACATCGTTAAGAAATTATTTTGCTTGATGAGAAAATATGAGATAATCTATTTGTTTATATAAAGGTGACTATTTACTATCTTTTTTTCTTATAGGATTAATAACTGATTGTATAATTTCTTAATTTTTTTTCTAATTTTAAATCTTTTTCTTGTACAGTTAGTAACTTATAAATAAAACGTTTAGCATAATTTTATAATTTTGATTTTTATGGAAATATACATATAAATTCCTTATAAATATGTATAGTTTTCTTATTATAATCTTTTATATTTTTAAAACTGTTTAAATTTATAATTTTGTTATAATTATCTTTTCAAAACAAAATTAATATTTTTTTATAATTGATATGACATAACATCGTTAAGAAATTAGTTTGCTTGACGAGAAAATATGAGATAATCTATTTTTTTTTTTATATAAAGGTGACTATTTACTATCTTTTTCTTATAAGATTAATAACTGATTGTATAATTTCTTAATTTTTTCTAATTTTAAATCTTTTTCTTGTACACTTAGTAACTTATAAATAAAAAGTTTAGCATAATTTTATAATTTCAATTTTTATAGAAATATACATATAAATTCCTTATATATATTTTTTTTATTATAATCTTTTTATATTTTTAAAACTGTTTAAATTTAAAATTTTGTTATAATTATCTTTTAAAAACAAAATTTTTGTTTGCTAGATGACAAAAACTCTTATGGAAATATATGTATAATTTCCATATAATTAGCTTTTTATATTTTAAAACTATTTACATTTATAATTATCTTTTTACTTGCTTTTTTTTAAAAAAGGAAAATTTTATTTGACACATGTCAAAATCTCATATCGAAAAGTTTGACACGTGTCACGATCTCGTGAGTTATTAACTTTGAAAACCATACTTTATATAATAAGATATATATATATATATATATATATATATATATTGTGACAATGAATATTAGTTGAATTTACAATTTATCATCACTACTTTTCCATTTATTTAAAGATATCTTTTAAAGGTAAGTAATTGTAAATAAATGTACAACTACTACTACATGCTTGGTTTGCATCGAGACAATACCAATGAGGGAATCTTCTTTGTAGTTTCTTAAAAAAAAGTCTGCGATCATTTGTATAAACGTTTATTTTTTTTTAGAATATAATTTAACATTAGATTCAAAAAAAAAATGTTAATAAATTTAATTTAAATAAATAAATAAAATTAGAATTAATTATTTACTCGAGAGTTAGAGAAATATATCAAAATGATTATTAAAAACACCAAAAAGATTATTTATCAAATAAATTCAGTCGATGTAAAGTATTTTAACTAATAAATTATGGATAAAAAAACCCGCACAACGTATTGGCCTAGTGTACTTTAGAAATACTATAGATATTGTTAGCATGAGAACAGAGATATAATACGTCAACACTATATCAGCCCCTGTTATGGTAGACTCTCCACATACAATAGCATATTTAAAATATGTTATGATATTGTCTTCTACTATAGCATAAGTAAACCGCTTCTACGATAACTATACTAAAATGCTTTATTTTATTTTTTGTAGGCGTTTTTATGCTGTAATACATTATATACAATTAAAATATATATATATATTTGAAATCCAATTAATTTTAACTTAACCAAGATTCTAAAAACAGAAACAAACAAGATCAAGTCCTCCTAAACAACTGAAGTGTTTCTCCAGCATCACCATTCTCACAACTCCCACTTCCTATCCCTCCATTATCTTTTCCACCTTCAATCTCAATCTCAATTTAATCGTTTCACAAGAACCATGCATGCACCAGCAAGACTGTACCCTATAAATAGGGATGAAACATTTGTGGCTGATTTGTTTTGGGAGAGAAAAGAGACCGAGATGCCTCCTTCATTGTCGCGAAGAAGGAAGCCGCCACTATCCACTATCTACCTCAACCACCGGCAGAGAAGAAGGTAAGAGGGATACTAGAATCTCCTCCAATGATTCTCGAATTCTTGCTAGGAGTTCATGGATGAGCTCATATATTGGTTTGTGGATAGAATGTTAGATAGGTAAATCGGCAATTTGCGTGATATGGGTTGGGGTGATTGTCACGGATGTAAACATATGATTAGGGTGTTAGTTATTTCATTGATGTTTTGGTAATAGATTACTAGTGTTGAGTGCTAGAACTAGTCGATAGTTGATTGATGAATAAGAAATAGTACTATACAAAAATCGACACTTTAAACGAAATAGTTCTATCACTTTTATTTAGCAAGTCAAAATGGTATCATGTTTTAGATCCTTAAGAAAATTTGGTGAATAGGTTACTCAAGAGCTACACTCACCGTCGAAAGATTAGTCATATGGTAAATGCTCATATCACCCATAGTTATATAAAAATATTTAATGGGACATAAACTATTATGTGGAAAAAAAATTAACTTTCAGAATTTCTTTGTCGATAACGATGTAGTTTTGAACTGTAAAAATGTATTACTACAATTATCTTTGGGAAAGTTACTCAGATGTTATATATTTTATATGAAATTACCAGAAACATACAGATCTTTTTTTTATTACTATCATATTTCAGGTATATTTTTTATACCCAGCGTGCCCCTGTTAAACGTTACAGGAAAAAACGTAATTACAAAGAATGCCACTGCCACGTCAGCAAAGCCGTGTCGCCACGTCAGAATTCGCTGACGTGTATTAATGAACTCAGCCGTCAAGCGATATAGCGGCAGTGACGGCTGAGTTACGGTATGTTGCGGCTAATTTAAGAAAAATGGTTGACTTATGAGCAAACGACTGACTTACGAGTATAACCCAGTCTGGAGTTACGACTGACTTACTGAAATCTGTCTGAGTTATGATAAAATGGCTGACTTTCGAGCATAACCCAGCCTAAGTTACGGCTGAGTTTTCACCCGATGGTTGATTTGTCAAATTTTTGGCTGAGTTATTGCTTCGACATGGCTGACTTAACTTTCTCCGGCTGGCTGAGTTATCAAAGACGGCTTAGTTATGGGATGACGTTACGGCTGATTTATGTTCGAGTGTCATAAATCAGCCGTAATGAGTTGGATTAACGGAAAACTCGGCCTTATTACGGCTGACTTAGTAGCGAAAGATTAATTACTAGAATAGCATGCAATGACGGCCGACTTATTAAACGACACGGCTGAGTTAAATATTTTTGGTTGAGTTACGACAGTAAACGGCTGAATTTGGCTGCCGTTTTTTCGTTTTTTAATTACTGTAATAGTATTCATGTTGCGACTGAGTTAAAGTTTTGTTTGATGGCTGGTTTAATTAAGCTGATTTACATTTTCGTTTGGTGGCTTACTTGCCACTTCATCAATTACAAAATGATGTGGATGCAACATTCCATGTCATCATTCCATGTCATCATCATCAAAGGACAAAAAAATAGGGCCAAATTTTTTCAACTCGTCTTCTTCACCTGAGTTTTTCACATCACCGGAACTTCCAATTCCTCATCGTCTTCCTCTTTCTTCTTCAATTTCTTTCATCCTTCTCCCGATATGGTTGATCCGGTTCCGGTAATTGTTGTTTTACGGTAATTGGGTATAGAAACACAAATACGTATTTAACACCGATGAAAGAGGGTGAAGAGTTGTGCAGATAGATGCAGAAACAACGCACGAAAAACTTGTGAAGTTGGTGCTCGATGATAAAGTTAGACGAAATGTTGCGTCTCTTATTGTTTCGCGGCAAATTTACATGTCACGGCTGAGTTATATGCTTAAGGGAAGACGAAAGGTGCGGTCAATTTACATGTCACGGCTGAGTTATATGTTCCAGGGAAGACGAAAGGTTCGATAAAATTACATTACAGCTGAGTTATATGCTTAAGGAAAGACGAAAGGTTCGATCAATTTACATGTAACGGCTGAGTTATATGTTCCAGGGAAGATGAAAGATTCGGTAAAATTACATTACGGCTGAGTTATATGTTTAAGGGAAGACGAAAGGTTCGGTAAATTTACATGTCACGGCTGAGTTATATTCTTCAGAGAAGACGAAAGATGGGTGTAAATTATATGTTACGGCTGAGTTATATGCTTCAGGGAAGACGAAAGGTTTGGTAAATTACATGTCACAGCTGAGTTATCATTCAGGGAAGACGAAAGGTTGTGTAAATTAGATGTTACGGCTGAGTTACATCACGTTACGGCTGAGTTACATCACTTTACGGCTGATTTATAATACAGATCGGAAAGCAACATTTTTTTGGAGAAGACAATATGAAATTTATTGGTCAAATAACAACAATCAAATTAAGATTCGTAATAATATGTTTGAGGGATACATAGGAGGAAGACTAAACCGTATGAATCAAAACATAAATAGAAGTAGAAATGTCTCCAAATAGATCGATTGAGAGGAAGATTAAACGAGAGACATGTAAAATCAAAGTAAAAGAGTAGCTATTCTTGATTTCAACTCAAACCTGTAACGAATCATGTAGAATTCCATAGATCTCTTTGATTTGGGTTTTGATTTTTGATGACTTTTTTCGTGAGCAAGGTTGCGAGTAGATCTGACGAAGCTTTTGATTTGGGACCCTATGGCAAGCGTTGTGGCTGTGAGGTCTAGGAAGATCCAGCCCAATCCTGCAATTTGAAGATCTCTGTCAATGTGGTACCCAAGTTAGTTGCAGATTATTAGATCTAAAAGCTTTTCTTGGCTTTGGAGACAAAAAAAAGAGAAGAGGAGAAATAACGTGAGTTTGAGGAGTGTGAGATTGGTGATGTGGATTAATGACATGGATAATCAAATTTTTATTTATTATTTTTAATTAAAAACGAATTAAAAATTATTAATTAAAAAAACTAATGAAGGGTGTTAATTGTAATTACACAAATGCTCAAAACATATGAGTAATTTTTAAAAGATATACGATATTCTAATAATAAACATACTTTTTATTCATTATCTTTTCTTTTCTTTTTTGAGTGAATGTTAAATTTATTCATAAAAAAAAAACTGGTATTACATCAAGTGCATCGTTTTTGAGTAGAGAAAAGTTAGATTATTATGTTACAAACTTATAACCGAACAGAAAAACCAGTAGATGAGAAAGTCTTCTTATTTTCGATTTCCCGAGTTTCGTAGTAGTGTTATCCTATTGCGGATGGTCTTTTCGATGATTTTCTCGAGGTGAAGGGCTGATCGAGGACGTTCTCCATGGCTGCAGTTAGGCCTGGACATAATCTCCGAAACCGAACCCGAACCCAAAATTTTCAAATACCCGAATGGGCCCTAAACTTCAAAACCCAAAAACCAAACCCGAACCCGACCCGAACAGGTATCCGAACATACCTCAAATATAAGTATATATATTGATGAAATATTAGAAAATTTTATACTTATGTATAGAAAATATTCGGATTTCTTTGATATTTTGGTTATTTTTGTGTATTTTCGGTTACTTTTGGATATATTCAAACAAAAATACTCGTGTTCTTTTGGGAATTTTTGAAATTTTAAGTAATTTGATAGATTTGTATACAAAATTTTGATTATTGAATATTTGAATATATAAACTCGAATACGAACCCCGAACTGAACCCGACCCAAAATCTTAAAATACCCGAAGAGGTCCTAAAGTTTTAGACCCAAAAATCCCGACCTGAATACTCGAACGCCCATGTCTATATGCGGTTATTTCGCTCTCTCCAGATTGTGTGGACCATGCATTAAAGCCCATAACTTAAAGAAGTAGAGGCTGAGGTTCAAGAGTGGAGGATGAGATGACGTTTTTGAGCTGGTCCCAACGCAACGTGTAGTTTCTTTCCATAAACCTTTTGATACCTTTGCCCAGATTTGACTTGAATAACGACATTGGAAGAAGAGATGGTCCCTTGTCTCAATAGGCTCTTGACAGAAAGAACAAGAAGAGTCGACCTGTTGGTTCCAAGTTAACATTCGGTCCTCCGTAGAAAGCTAATTATGCATTCCCAGCCAGGTTATAAATGCAAACTTTGGTGTGGCGCAGAAACAACATTTTTGAAAACGCAATCAATGACGTATTATTGCGCTTCTCTCGTGATAAGAATGTTGATTTTCTTATAGCCGGCTTGGGAACACCACACCCTTTTTTGCCTAGTCGCAACCTGGCCTCTCCACTCTAATAGTTTCCAAGTCTCACAGGTTGAGAACTTCCTTTTGAAACATGTTCGACACTTCCAAAGATTAACATCGTCCACATCAAGCTTCACTTTTGTTTTAACTTCTTCTATCTCAACTTCGATTCTATTCAGCAACTCGACACGGTGCCTTCTCCTTCAGCGAATTAATAACACATCTTCAATCATCATACTCTTAGTAATCCCGAAGTCGATGCATACTCTATCACCGAGTATATCAAACAATCTTCCCATGGAGGATCCTTGATCATATCATACCAAAAAAGAAGTGTTCTTGCCACTTTTGATTTCCACCTTGTGAAATTCCTTGGTTGTGTCTCTCAGCTTAAGAATCTTTCGCCACATATAATCCACGAGCGTTGAAAAGATGTTTTTTGTTATAGTCCAGAACGAAATATGCCTACAATTATCGATATATTCAAGTGTGTTTTATACTTTCAGTTATGCACAAACAAGACAAAATATATAAAGTCGTATTTGAATATGATATTATTTGTTAATTATTCGAATGCAATAAATCATACTATGCATTCGACAATAGATTTCTTTTTTGTTCTTGTAGTATTATTGCATATATAAACTGGAACGTTTGTGAAACAAATATGTAACATCTATGTAACCAATATTATTTTACAAGAGCGATTATTCATATTAATTTTGGTTTGCCAAAAAAATTATTATTTTAAGTTAGAAATATACAACTTGGTCCTCCATCCTTTTCTCTTCCTTCCTTCCTCGTGACATTATCGATTTTGTTCTTAGTAATCACCATAAAACTGCTTATATTCCCGATTTTCTTATATAAGTTACATTTTAAATTTCCAAATCACATAGTATCCATTTTTTTGTGTGCAAAAATCACTAGTAGTATCTTATTCCTTAATCTGTCAAAAACAAAACTCTACATTATTTATTGTCTTAATACAATTCATGCATGTGAAATGAAGGAAAAACTATTCACTAAAAATCTGAATAGTCGTGATGCCGTTACGCCCCGATTTATGATAACTTGTTATATCTTTTTTGCTTCTACCCTTGTTTATGAATTCCCCCAATCATGATATATAGTTGAAGTATACATTGACACGGTACCTAATTTTGTGTATGATTTCGACTTAGTAGTTTTATTGGAATATAAATTGGCCGACTTCCCTAGTTTTCTATCATTTGCAATAAAATTGTTTTTTAATTTTTTATGGTGAGTGGTGATACAATTGTAGTGATAGATTAAAAAAATTAGTTATTAAAAATATAACCATATTTTACATAATTTTTTTGTTTATGTCTCCACAATATCTGGTTTTATAAGTACTAGAATAGGTAGAATAAAATCTTTAATTTATTGAATGACTATATATTTAGCGTTACAAAATTTTCTTTTCAAAATATCATAAAAGAAATACTACACTCAAATCTTTAGAATGTAGCTGTGGTAAGTAGATTTTATGAATAAGAAAGAAAGCTCAATATCACCACAACAAGGGGATTTTGTTTTATTTATGGACGATGGAATAGAAGTACATAATACAAACGGATGCAACAACAAATAAGAGAAAGAAAAAAAAACAAGACACCAAGACACCGATAACATTTTCTACCCCTTTTTATAACATATGTTTTGATTATTGATTCAAATTGAGAGACTGTTTCCGGACTTAAAGTTTTTGACCTCCTCTTTTGAATATATGATTATCTTCTTCACCATGTTGCAGAATTCACTACATGCAAAGAACACCAAAAATGAAATATTAATATTGCTCAAGATTCTAACTAATTTTTCAATAGATAGAAAAAGAGAGGAAACATACGGCCATGGATCGTCTCCAACAAGCATCTCATCTTCTTCATTGTCTGTGAAAACTATTTCCCATTGGTTGCGGTTTTGTAACTGGCCTTTGAGATCAAAGAGTTTCTCCAATTCCAGTATTAGCTGATCATATCCGTTAAGAACACTTAAATCCAGAGCTCTTCCTAGTGTGACACCATGCATTTTAACCTGTTCCATATCAAGATTGCATGAGTTGAGTAAAATGAGAAAAAGATTCATATATAAAGAGTAGAATATATTGATCTTATACTTACTTTGGTAAAGGTTCTGGTAGAGCTCAGCTGCTTGCTTTGGATCTCTCTTGGTGATCTCATTTGGCCTAGACCAAACTTTTTCTCTTGAGATAGATTAGAAATCTCTAATTTTGGATATGAGTCAATTTGTTCAATGGGATCTTTGATCACTAGAGGAGTTGCAAGAGAGACTCCAAACACTCTACAACTAGCGCCTCCATTGTTTGTTATATTTTCTTCTATTGGTGTAACCATTTGATCGTTATTGTAATTTAGTCGGGGCATTGTCTGGACAGAGTAGCTCATTAGCAACCTAGAAGGAGTTGAATCATCTTCAACTGCATCACGATAGCTAAGAGGAACATTCATCAGGGAGGTCATGCTTGGTTGTCCAATTTCTTGTCCTTCTGTCAATATAGGAGGCAAGAGGTGTGATGATGAAGAACCTATATATAAGAGGTATATATAATGAGAAGGTATTCATAAAGAATCTTTAATTCATTAAATAGAATATTAATTACTTAAATAAAGATTATAAGAGACTCTTTTTATACCGATTTCATTAACTTCTCGTGAACGTTTGTTTTTAAGCATAGATGATCGGAGAACATTTGACGAAGGCGTTGAATGTTCGATGTCCCATGGAGAAACTTTATCAGGTCTCGGAAATGATGCAAATTCATCCCACTGCACCTGCAAAATGAGAGTTACTTAGTGATATGTTATTTATTGCACTCAAAAACGTACATTTAAAAGAATTTTATAAAATGTGAAGGGAATTTTACTTTTAAGCTACGCCATTCTGAACATTTCCAATGAGGAGAGAAATCACTAACTCCAATAATTGTTCCAAAATATCTTAATTAATACAACAAAATGTGTTATCATAGATAAAATTAGACATTACAGATATATTTAAGAAGGAAAAAAGTTTTGAACTAATGTTACCTTCTTTCGGAGAAATCGTCTTCCTCAAACCGCATTGTAAATCTTGATCCGACATTGAACTTATTGTTCATGGCGTTTAAAAATTTATCGTAATTGACAATAAATTGACTTGACCTAATATTTATACAGACACAAAATATAAACCTACATGTTGAAGAAACTAATCTATTGATAAATCAATAGAACCATAAATGTGAGTTCAAATGGTTTTTTGAATTACCTTGGCTTGTAAACCACAATGAACATACATTGGTTATCAAAAGCATGCTTTGCAGAAGCAATTACCCCATGTCTCATACTTTCTATTGATATTAGTGATGAAGGTATGTTCCCTTGTTGATATCCCGCTCGTCTGATACCAACTCGTAACTCTCCAGTCTCTCCCCTGGAACCACAAATAAATAGTTTAAAGTCCAAAACCCAAGAACCAAAAGATATATAAAAAGAAACAATATTATACCTAAGGAATACAATAACATCCCCTGCAACCAATTTTTTTGATGTTATGAATGCATTCCAACCTGTCGTTAACAAATGTCTTCGCGGTGTACCTACATGGAACAAGAAGATTATTAGTTACTAGTCATAATATTTTTATATTTATATGAATAAAAGGGTTTATACCTCTATAGCTGTGTTTGAATCTCCATTGATTACCATGGAGATCTATGGTAAGAAGTTCTTGTGCCGGTAAAGGCTGAGACATATCCTAAATCAAAATTTAATGTGTAAATGTCTAATGAAAGTTTATTATAATTCGTTTTATAAAAAAGACTAAACATTAAATACCAGCGGAGGGAGACATTCAATGGCAAGTTTTTTCGGAACAGAGAATCCACCATGGGCACTTGTATCTGAGGCCGTTAAAACCTTTGTAAAGGAATTAACTAATGGTCTAAATTGATTTTCATTCTGAGTAGGGATTACAACTTGCTAACATTAAAAAAAAAATAGAAAATCATTGAAATATAATAGGAGAAAAAATAGAATTAACTAAAAAATAAAAGAGAAATTCTAAAATTTTTGTTCACAGTTGTATCTGGCATCAAAGTGATCTCAGCATAAGTCTCATCACAATTTCTTTCCACCTAAAATCAAACATCAAACAGTTAACTAATTATTATTTTTATAAAGAAATCAGATATACAAAAACAAAAGTCAATGTATCTCATGTGTATTCGCAAAAACATCAAAGAGATATACCTTAAGTTGAATAGAATTAACACGACATTGAAGCTTAGAAGGAAGATCAACAATTGGTTGTAACTCATTCAACTTTTCTCCTGTAGATGCCTTAACCTGAAAAAGCCGTCAAAA